>JACEVL010000783.1:594779-652279 GCA_020284085.1 Aporrectodea caliginosa
TACAATTACATGATTGTGAAAGTAATTGAATTACAATTACATTTTGATTGTAATTCAATTGCCAATTACTTTTCAATTATTCCTTTAAATTGGCAAATGATTTAGATTTTTTTCTCGATAATTTTTAATGTAGGCCTACTCTATTTTTAAACTAAAATGTTCAATGTGCCAAAGGCCTGAAATTGTAATCTATACATTCAATTGTATTATACGTTTGTCAATTATCCAAAATACGATTAACAATTATGATCCATTAAAACGAGTTAGAGTTTATTTGATTTTAGGAGTAGAAGTTTTCAAAATGATAGTCTGTTAGAGAACTCAGTTGATTGCGCCTGGGTGAGTGAGTCAATTAAAGAGACGCTCAACTGGAGCTGAAGATGGAAGCTGTTTTTTGTAGGCAGCCGCAGTAGGCTAGAATGAGTGCATGACTGCATGGATATAGTCTGATAATGATGGTAAGCCCTTGCGGTATATCAAAGTGGGCTGTAAGATTGTAACAGGGGTGTAAGGATAGAATAATGTTGACAATTATGTTACCATGCAATCATAATGCAGAGCAGTTTATACAATTAAACGGATTTCCCGTGTCAACCCGGCCGCATATTACGAAATTACACATGGAAATTGATCCAAGGGAATCTCGCGACCAATCAGAGGATGAGTGTGAATTTGCCTAATGAATAATCATGAATATTCATCTGCCTCTAGCCTAGGCAGTCTAGCCAGAGACAGAAAGTGCGAAGGGTAACGTGGCACACGGTAGAGTCACCTTCGACCTTCCAACGATAGTCGCAAACTTTGTATTCACGTTTTAGAATGAAATTTAAAATTTGAATAATACAATCAAATTGATAAGTGACACAATTAAACATTTATGTGATAAGGCCAATGTCGTGGTTTGTATGGTAGAGCGCTGTCTCGGTGGACACTAGCGGCGTCTCAGAGAAAGCTAGGTGAAAGACCGCTTTATAATGACTTTCACGTCAGAGGACTAAAAATAGGAGTGCCTACCCGGCCGCATATTACGAAAGTACACATGGAAATTGATCCAAGGGAGTTCACACGTCTGGCGTAGTCGCCAGCTAGTGAACTCCGATAGCCTATATTGATAATCGGCACGCAAAGTTTTCATATAATCGGCCATTTCGCAATTTATAAATTAAAATTCGAACTGTTTTACAAACCGGAGTTCACTGTTTACTGATTTAAGCAAGGCGCATAGCTAATGAGTATTCATGACGCAGTGAATGTTATTACTGATATGGCGGCTTCTGATTGGTCGCGAGAATACCTTGGATCAATTTCCGTGTGTACTTTCGTAATATGCGCCCGGCAGGCTGGCTTATATGCATCTTTGCTGACTTTATGAAAGTAATTTGTAATTTACACTTCATTCAATTACAAATTACATGCAATATTGTAATTGAAATACAATTACAATTACTGGACTTAAAATGTAATTCAATTACAATTACAATTACAGAATAATGATAATAATAATAATCTTTTCTTTATTAAGCGCCTGACAAACGCACTGCGCTGTACATTTACATGTTATGCAATTTAAATCTTAACTACAAACAGAACAGACAGCCTGCAATAGAACTTGTAATTCAATTACTTAATTCAATTACATGTATTTCAATTACTGAACAACACTGACCATAACGAACAAATACTACTAACTATAACTGTAACAGTTACTATAACTAAAATAAGAAACCATTAACCATAACTGTAACTGTAACTAAAATAAAATCTGTAAGGAAATCACACTGCGTTAAAATGGCATGGGCTGTGTGTCTCTACTTCAACACATAAGCCTCTTAAAATGGATCTGATTTTCCGCTTTTTGGGGGCGCCATCGGCTTATGCCTTCTGCTTCAAACGCAACGACAACATAAGTCACTAAGTAATAATTAATAGTCAATTACACTACTATTATTACATGACCTTTAATATTCGATCTTATGTGACGTAGGCCTATCTATACGACGCGAACATGACGTAATCTATAAACTTATTATTACGTCATCTCGAAAATAGTTGCAATGCGCATGCCTCACTGCAAGTTGCCATAGCGCGTCAAACGGTCGAACGAGTCTTACAAGAATATTCTCGAATTTTAATTTTATAATTTATAAGGCTACGATTCTTTCGAATTTCTTTGACTTCGAGCGCTATTTATTCGATTTATACAATTGAAGACTGCTAACGAAACGATATTTGACAGAATAGTTCGTCATTGACGGTAAATTTTAATTGTTCATCAGAGTTCTTGACAATCTCTGGATCGAAAATTTCAGCGCTTAGGCCTAAGCTGCTGGAAGCCTGGAACCAGTCGATAGAAGGAGAAGATGAATCTCGCACGCAAGTCGAACAGGTAACAAAGAATTTAAACTGAAATAAGAAGTTGGCCCAATCGTTACTTCAATCTTTCGGTTACTCCGTTTCGCCCAATAGTTAATCTTTGCATAAAGACTTAGTTTTAGACCTAGACCAGTGTTTCTTAACCATGTGTTCGACCAGTGTTTTAGTTGTCGGGGGGTTGGGGGTTCAACCCCCTAGTTCTCTTTCCAACCCCCTCAGCTAAGAAACTGAAAATATGTTGGGGGGTTAGGTCTTTACAAAAACCTGGTGTTTGGTCCGTGTGATTATGTAATTTGTTTGTTTTGTCGCCTAGATAGATTTATAGAATAAACTAAGATATCTCATGAGTCATCAGATGTATAATATTAACAACATTACAGTAGTTTTATATAGCGCCCCTTCAAGACAGTCTACTCAGGAGCGCTCCAACCTCGGTCAAACAGGACAGTCTTAAGGCTAGAGAAGAACTGAGCAGAGTGTCCTATTGAGGTCAGACGCAGTGCCACCGGAAGCCCATTCCAGGTCACCGGGCCAGCCACAGAGAAGGCGCGGCGCTGTCGGATAGCAGTCCGAGCACGGGGACAAGGAACTCTGCTTGCACCGCTGAGCGTAACGAGCCACGACGCGGAACAGTCACAGTAGGGCAGCAGAGTTCCCGCAGATATGGAGGAGCCAGGCCCTCAGTGCAGCGCCGGACCAATGCAGAGACCCGGTAGGCAATGCGCTGCGGATAGGGGAGCCAATGGAGGACATCCCGCACGTACCAGGAGACTCGAGAGAACTTAGGGATGCGGCCCACAAGGCGGGCAGCCGTGCGCAGGACTCTGTTAAGGCATTTAAGCCGGCAAGCCGGGAGCCCATCATATATGGCACTACAGTAGTCCAGACGGGAGACTACGAAGGAATGAACCAGCGTAGAAGCAGCATCTGGGGAGAGGGACCGGGATATCACCCTGAGTTGCCGGAGCTGGTAGTAACAGCTACGGCAAAGGAGATTAATGTGTTGGACAAACGTAAGCTCCTGGTCTAGGGTTACTCCCAGGTCTCGGACTGAGGATGAGAAGGTGAGGTGCGGATATTTTGAGGTAATGGAAGCAAGGTCTACCTTAGCAAGCTGCTGACGGGTGCCAAGCCAGATAAGCTGTGTCTTGGTCGGGTTAAGCCGCAAGCGGTTTGATGACATCCAGGCTTGCAGGGTCTCAATGGCCCGGTTCATTGTTTCTACCGCAGAGATCGCCTGCCCCGCCAAGCAGTGGGCGTACGCTTGAATGTCATCAGCGTACGATTGGCTCAGGGTAGCCCCAGCCGCAAGCAGGGGTCCCAGGTCAGCAGTGAAGATTATGTACAGAAGAGGACCAAGGACGGAGCCCTGGGGTAAACCAAATGGTGCAGGGACCCAAGAGGACTTAGTGGAACCGTGGGCTACCATGAAGGAACGGTCCTGCAGGAAAGAGGTAAGCCATCCAAGCATATTACCAGAAAGGCCGAAGGAGACAGATAAGCGCTGCAGGAGGATCTCATGGTCTACTGTATCGAATGCAGCGCTCACATCGAACAGGGCCAGAAGGGTGACCTGAGATTTATCGATAGCCCCATAAATGTCAGAGAGGAGGCGGACTAGCAGGGTTTCCGTGGAATGGCCCTTGCGGAATCCCGACTGGTAGGTTGGCAGAAGGCCATTTCTGTCCAGATAGTGAGTAAGTTGGGCAGCAACAATCTTTTCAATAATCTTGGACAGGAACGAAACATTAGCTATGGGCCTAAAGTTAGTTGGCTCAGTCATGTCAAGTCCCTCAGCCTTAATCACAGGAACAAGAATTGATCTTTTCTGTGAAACGGGTAGGTCACCGTCACAGAGGGAGCGGTTGCAAAGTACTGTGAGGAACGGCAGAAGAGTGTCAACGAGCTCCTGGAGGATGAACGTTGGAACAGGATCGAGATTGCAGGTTTTCGGCGCTGACGCTAGGATTGTCCGCCGCAACTCCTCACTAGTAACCGGGCTTAAGATGGATAAGCCACAGTTCGTAAGCGGGAAGGTCGGCGGCGGGCAGCCGGCCGTGGCCTCACGGACGGATTGGACCTTGGTCGTAAAGGCCTCCAAGAAGGCGTCGGCTGTGAAGAGCGGTGCAGCCTGGGATGGCTCCGGGCGGGAGCGACCCAAGATATCATTGAAGGTCGTCCAGAGCTTCCTCGGCTCCCCGGAGTGAAGAGCGATCTTGCGCTCCCAGTAGCTCTGTTCTTTGGTCTTGTATTGCCGGTGCATCTCCCGGACGTACCTCACCCAGGCCACACGGTCATCAGCTGACTTTGTTCTCCTATAGCGCCTCTCCAGACGACGAGCGTGTCGCCTGTAGGAACGACATTCAGCGTCAAACCAAGGTGATAAAACCGAGCGACGCATCTTCACTGTGCGGGCCGGAAGTAAGGTATTGACGATGTCAGTCATGGATGATTCGTAGATAGCAAATAGGTCAGAGGTCGAGACGTCGGTGACGGAGGCCGGGTCTGCAATGGCCGGGATGTCGAGTAAGGCCTCACGAAAGGCATCACGGTCCAGCTTCTTCCAGTTGCGGAGCTGCTTCTCGACGTGCACCGGTGTTTCACTGAGAAACGGCACCGTGGCAATGACGAGGCCATGATCCGATACAGTCGGCGGGTGTACTTCGAGATCTGTCAATTGGCAGTCGTCTCTTGTTATGAGTACGTCCAGCCAGCCGCCCAGTCGGTGTGTTGGTTCTGAGACTCGCTGCACTAAACCGAATTGTTCTGTGATGAGCGCAAACTCCATCTTCGCAGGCAGCGCCGGGTCCTCAAGATGGAGGTTGAGGTCACCCGCCACAACCAGCTGAGTATTGTGCAGGGCGAATTGTTCAAACAGCGCAGCGAGCTCACCGAAGAAGGCTGCTGATGGTGATTCCGATCCCGGACGATAGATGGTGATAATCGTCAAGGGGCCACTACACGATTTGACGCCACTGAGACAGCTAGAGCCTCAAAGGTGGTAGGAGAAACTGGTATTTTTATCCTTCTTGTTGGCAGGACAGTCCGGTGGTAGAGGACAATCCCACCGCCACGACGGTCCTCACCCTGGATGTCCGCCCTAGGGCAGTCGATGTAGGAGTATCCCGGTGGTGAAGATCGACGCAACGCGACGTCAGCTGTAGAGCTGTGCCACGACTCTGTAGCCAGTAGGAGGTCGAGCTCTTCCGCGAGGATCGTATCGGCCACAGCGATGTATTTGTTCCGCAGCGAGCGGACGTTCCACGTCGCCAGACGAATACCATTCGGAGGAGGTAGGGGTGAATCATTGATGGACGCCGGCAGAAGGGGACAAGCCGGCTTCTGTGTAAATCAGATGTATAATATTAACAACATTAAAATTTAATTTAGACATGTGTTCGTGTACTTTGGTAATCTAAAAAATTGTTGAACACCCCAGTTGTTTTTGACAACTAAAACACTGGGGTTCGGTGAGCCAGTTCCAGAGGTTCGGCAGAGGTCCTCTGAAATATATACGCTAAAAGCAACTATTACCCTTTTCTGGTTATCCGTAGTTTAGGTTGGGGGCCGTCCATAAATGACGTCACGCACCTAGGGGGTCGGGGGTCGGAAATTTGTGACGAAGTGTGACATGGGGTGGGGGTCTGAGAAGTGTGACGTCACACCAGGTCTATGTTATTAAATTTAACAATTAACAACAATTTAATGTTAATTATAACAGCACTAATTTTGAGGATTAAATTTTCATTATTTTTTTAAAATTATTTTAGTGTATACGGGCACCATTATTAATAACTTTCTAATTATTTCAATATTTGGTCACTGTTAGATTTTAAAATATTCATGTTTTCCCTATTTGTTCCATGAAGGAGCATTTTGCTTCGCCATGGAAATTTGGTTTTAGGGGGTCAGAGCTTGACGTCATTTTCAGTGGGGGGTGTTACTTTTTGTGACGAAGTGTGACGAGGGGGGTTAAAATCGGCCAAAATTGCGTGACGTCATTTATGAACGGCCCTTAGTAAATTATTTGAATGTCTTCAATGTCGTACTTCACGTTGGTAAGTAAGCAGTCTACCTCACATAATCACTATGTCCATGATAACTATCATCAATCCCTGCTTTCATTTCATCGAGAAATTTTTTTCATCGATCCAGCTTTCATTTCGTGAAAAAAATTATCCAACTTCTATGTAACTGTCACCAACTCTTTTCTTTCTTAGTTGTGACCTCCAGTAAGCACTTCGACAATCAAAAATTGAGATCACATTTGATTTTCCAACTTTGTGCAAAACATCTTTCACAATCGGCATCGGATATTTACAATCCACAGTGAACGAGTTATTGTATCTGTAGTCGCAGGCAAGTCTCAGAGAACCGTCTTTCTTTTTAACAATAACCAGCGGACTGGCCATTCTGCTCGAAGATGGTTTTATAATGTTGGCTTGAAGCATTTCTTTAATTTGTCGTTCAACTTCTGCTCGATAGATGAGTGGAATACGGTAAGCCATAAATTCCTTTTCACGAAATTCCGGTTTCAGTTCGATTTCATGTTCAACCAATGTACATAGTCCAGGCTTTTCAGAAAAGCGATCAGAATATTTGTTCAGTACTTCCAGCAATTGTTTTTGTTGAGTCAATGTTAAATGGCTAATCTGATCAGGATCAAGATTCAGTGAGTTCTTTTCATCTTGCAAGTCATTCTTTGTCAGCAGTTCAACGACTGAGCCAAAGTCTTCATCTTCTTCGACGATTAGTCCACAACTCATTGCTCTTGTAATGTACTTTCTGATTTTATTTGCGTGAATTATCTTTCGACAATCGTCACCCATATCAATCAAATAAGAGTACTTGGATCTTCGTTGTATGACAGTACATGGACCATGCCATCGTGAAATCAGTTTATTTGTTGACGTCGGATACAACACAATAACTTTTTCACCCGGTTCAAATTCTTTATGTTTCGCTCTTTTGTTGTATTGATTCGTATACTGTAATTGCTTCTCTCGTGAATATGATTCTGCAAACAGTAATGCTTTTTCCATATTTGCTTTCATGTCTTTCAAGTACTTTTCTGGTTGGATTCCAATATGAGGTGGTAAATTAATTTCTCTTGTCCAACTTTCTTTTAGAATTGCCAATGGTCCACGCGGAATCTTTCCATACACCAACATATAAGGAGCAATTCCAGTAGTTGCATTCGGTACTTCTCGTAATGCCCACACTGTAAACGGAATTACTTTGTGCCATTGCCTTGGATTGTCAACAATTACATGATGGATCATTTTCTTGAATGTTTGGTTCCATCTTTCTACTAATCCAGCTGCCTCTGGATGACCTGGCGTATCAAATCTTGGACTACACCCCATTAAATTCAGAAATTCTCTTGTCAGACTCGCAGTAAAATTTGTTCCTTGGTCACTTGTGATCACTGAAGGTACACCAACGTTCATGAACAACTCCATCAAAGCATCACACACAGCTTTCGCAGTTAATGATTTCAACAGAAACACTGTAGGCCATCTTGTGCAAGAATCGACAATACATAAACAGTACTTGTGACCTGCAGCAGATGCTGGCTCGATTGGTCCTACACAATCCATTGTAATTCTTCTAAACGCCACATCTTCTCTTGGAATTGGAGTGATAGGAACCCTGTCCATCACCAAACTTCTTGCCTTTAACTGACATTTCTCACATGATTTGCAAAATTTCACTATATCTCTTCTCATCTTTGGCCACGTAAAAGACAACTTTATTCGTTCTCTAGTTTTCTCTTCTCCAAGATGTCCTCCAAATACTGATTCGTGAGCCAACTCCATCACTTTCATTCGTCGCTCTTTTGGTAACACCAATTGATATATCGTTTGCTCTAATATTCGATATCTCTTGTACAGTAAGCCATTTACCACGCAGAATTCAGATTCTTTATCTGGTGCTAAATTCCACCATGCTTTCAATGATTCGTCTTGTCTCTGCTGTTCTTCGAATTTCTTTGCGTCTGCAATCTGCATCTGTTGTTCTTCATCTTTCTCATTTTCTTGAAACAAATCTGCTATCTCCACATCACATTCATTATCCTCTTTCGTTTCATTTAGATTACCATTCTTGCATGCAGCCATCTCTTGTTCACTCATCTCTGCTGTTATACCGTCTTGTATTAAACTTTGTTGATCATCGCTTTCGTTTTCCTCTTCACTTGAACTTTCAGTTTCACTTTCCTCTTCGACTTCTACCACTTTCTTTCGCTGACTCTGCAATCTCGTCGTTACATTCGCTTGCACATCTCCTTGTATCATTCTCACTTGTGGCACGGCTTTTAATTCTGCAATGATTTCTGGATGCAACAAGAATCTTTCTGTGCTTCCCATTTTTGCAATACTAGCACACATCAATGTCACATACGGTGTAAGTGAACATTTGATTTTATGCGGAATTACCTCTTCTTCCACATTGTTACAACACAGCCTTACATCAACTTTCACCAACTTTGCAGGAATGGCATCTCCTGCCACGCATTGTAAGTTCACTTTTCCAATCTGCTCCACCTGCATGCCTTCCAGTAATTCTTCACTAATCACCGGAACCTCTGCTCCAGAATCAATCAGTGCTTTTACTTTTATTGGTTCTTTTCCTGCTGTTCCACGAATTTCTACCTCGACGTACTGCAATAACACTTTCTTTAATGTTGTACTTTCATCTTTTCCAGCCATTTCTTTCTGCATTCCATTGTCCAATAGAATTTCTTTCTGAATATCAGGTGAGAGGTGACATTTCATCACTGACTTTACTTCAGTTTCATTATTCTGATGTTCTGTGGCTTGACTTTCAGAATTACCAACCACTTGAATTCGATTCACCCTCGAATTTTCTTGTTTTCCATAATTTGAGGCTGTAACAGGAACTGGACAGAATTTCATCAAATGCCTGTCTGATCCGCAGTTGTGACAACGTTTCACCACTGCACCTCGTTGTTCGAAGCTTTCTTTTCTTTTATATGGAGTAAACGATGCATTGCCTTCTCTCGCGACAAACCTTGGTGGTGACTTGTTATATACCGGACGTTGTCTGGCCATCATCGACTCTTTATTCTCGTGAACTACCGGATAATTTGGTTTCACTTCTGTACTTCTGAACTGATTTCCTGTTTCTTGATTACTCTTCCAATGAAAACCAAAATTTGGAGTGAACTGTTGATTTCTTTTTACATTGGGTACAAAACCAAAACTTGTCTTATTCGGAATTGCCAAACCAATTCTATTATTCACATGAATGTCCGCTAGGTCTGCCACAACACTAGCTTCGTAACAATCAGTTCCTTCCTTCGACAATACAAACTGTAGTGGACCTGGTGGTAGTGATTCTTTCAACTTATCCGCCACTAACAAATCAAACAACTTCTCAAAATTCTTATCCACTTTGCGACTTTTCACATAATAGTTCAACAAGTTCTTCAGCCTTGCTGTAAACATTGTATACGTTTCTTCAGTTGTCTTCTTCGCATCAATAAACTTCGATCTGTACTCTCTCGGTGTCAACTTGAATTCTTTTAACAAGTGCTGTTTCACGATCTCATAATCATCTAAATCAGCGAATGACAATCTGTTTAGAACAGTTCTAGCTTTCGGAGTCATCAATGGCAATAGTAACTTCACCCAGAATTGTTCTTGCACGTTGAAACTACGAAACGCATTCTCAACCGTTTCGAAATATAATGGCACCTCCATCATATCGTTTGGCATTTTAGGTAACACGTGTTTCATGGCATCACCAATTTTCTTTATTTTCGAAACCATCGTTTCACTTTCTTCCTGTTTCCTTTTCTGTTCTTCTCGTTCTTCTTGCCTTCTTTGTTCTTGTGCTTCTCTATTTTGCTTCTCCTCTTTGAGTTGTGCTTCTTTTAATGCTATTTTTTGTTGTTCCAACTTTAAACGTTCTTGTCTTTCCGCTTCCGCCCTCTCCATGCTTTCTTTCTGTAATTTCAGTTCTTCTTGTCTAACCTCTTCTGCTCGCTCCAACTCTGAAATTCGTACTTTTTCCTTTTCTTCTTCACGTAATCTCTTCTCTTCAATCTGTTGCTGACGTATCTCTTCGTCACTTTTCCGCGCCCTTTCAAATTCAATCATCTGCTCTAATCTTCTCCTTTCAGCATCTTCTCTATCTCTTCTCAATTGCTCTAATTGAATCTCAAATTGCTGCTTTTGCAACTCAAGTTCTGCTACACGAACTTGTTCTGCTTTCTCTTCTTTTTCCCTCTGAAGACGTTCTGCCTTCTCTTCCTTCTCTCTTTGAAGACGTAATTCTTCCTGTCGTACATTTTCTGCTTTCTCATTTTCTGCTTTTCCCTCTGAAGACGTAATTCTTCCTGTCGTACATTTTCTGCTTTCTCTTCTTTTTCTCTTTGAAGACGTAATTCTTCCTGTCGCATTTCTTTCTCTTCTTGTCTCCGTTTCTCCTCTCTTTCTTTCTCTTCTTGTCTCCGTTTCTCCTCTCTTTCTTTCTCTTCTTGTCTTGTCATCATCATCCATTGCATCATCGTCTCCATAGACATAGGCCCAGGCGGTTTCTCAGTAACCTTTTCCACAGCACCACCGACAGCACCTTCTTCTTCTGCTTCTTCTTTAAGCCAGACTTCAGCTAGCGCTTCTAGCATGTCTTCACGTGACATATCTTCCAGTTTCTCTGCTTCAAAACCAGCCTTTAACAAGCGCTGTTTTAATCTTTCAGAAGACATCTTCTTCAGTTCTGATTGTTTCTTGACACTTAGTTTCTCCATCTTACTTCTTTACTTCAGTGCTGTCCTTTCTGGAAAACACGAGTTTTCTTTTGTGTTTGAAGTATTGGGGATTGTTCTTTGTTTGATAACAACCAACTTTTATACCTTTGTCGTTGAGGCTTTCGTTGTCGTAGATTTACCAATGATTTGAATGCGTATTCACCAGTCGACGTTGTTTCGAATCCCAGACGTTGTTTCGAATCCCAGACGTTGTTTCGAATCCTTCCGACGTTGTTTCGAATTCCAGACGTTGTTTCGAATTCCACCGCTGCTGCCACCAAATATGTCACCAACTCTTTTCTTTCTTAGTTGTGACCTACCTCAAGAACTTTCCTTATCTCTACATATAAATTGCTCAACGACTTCTAACTGTTTAAGAATTAAATTGACACAGTTCTTTGAATGTTTCTTTCTTTCTTCAAACACAGTTTAATAACAACAACTCAACTCTTGCCTTACAACAACTGTACTACACTGTATAGTTCAAATTTACTGTCATCAGCAGTTTCTAAGTTTGGCGCGCTAACTGCACGTGTAAAACAATCTACCGTCAGCCAATGTTTAGGCTACTTTAGGCCAAGCGCCCACGAGCCGACAGCGCAACTAAGGCCTAAGACTAAAACGCTTAACAATCGATACACATTATATATATATATCAACCTAAAGAACACCTGTGCTCATTATATATGCAAAACATTAGTTCACAGTAACATAAAAAATATTTTTCATCAATGGAACTTTTATTTAAGGAAAGAACTATTGTCATGGGTCCAGCTTCTACTTAGGGAAACAATTATTTTCATCATTCCAGTTTCTATTGCATCAAAAACTTAGTTTCATCAATCCAGCTTCTATTTACGGTAAAAATTATTCCAATCAATCCAACTTCTATTTAAAGACAGAAATGGTTTCATCAATCCCACTTCCAGTTAGTGAAACAATTTTTCCGCTTAATCCAGCTTCCATTTTAATTTGAAGATATAAAATAATTTACCAACCTAAACTACGGGATTACCCCTTTTCTTATATATACACCACATTTTGTTACAATTTTATATTTTCTTTTGTTCCCATTAGTTAAAAAATTATTGTTCAAACTTGAGGGGTTCGGTGAGTGGTCATGGCTATCTCTTGGGGTTCGGCTCCCTTGAAAAGGTTAAGAACCACTGACTTAGACTTAGGCGCAGCCTTTGAGAAGTCTAGTACTACATGTAAAGTTAGATAAAATTGGATTCGGCTCCCTTGAAAAGGTTAAGAACCACTGACTTAGACTTAGGCGCAGCCTTTGAGAAGTCTAGTACTACATGTAAAGTTAGATAAAATTGGACAAGGCAAGGTGAGAGACAACAAATTAGAGGTGAAGATATGTAAGTCAAGATGAGGTACAGAGCTAGCGCTATAGGATTTTACTTAATGATCGAAGGAACCAATGGAAGTAAGTAAGTAAGTTAGTGTAGGCTTAAACATAAGTGTTACCTTAAATCTCTGGATGCCGCAGAATCACATTGGTCTTTTCTTATTTACCTATTTCAAAGCAAGCAGGCACTGTCTTTGCAGATTTGGAAGACTGTTCTGGAGCAGTCTTACATTAAAAAGTGTGAAACATTTTAAAACTATCCTGCATGTTTGTAGATATAGGCCCTATGTTAGATAGTTACGTTTAGCGCCCTTTTGCAATTATTTAAAGGTGTCATGCAAATAGACGATTATACATACATATGTACATGCATGCATGCATGCATGCATACATACATACATACATACATACATACATACATACAGGGCCGGATTAACCACGGTGCTGATTGTGCTGCAACAAAGCCGTAATCCAACAGGATCTCGTAAAATTGCCTGTGATATATTCCAGATATGCATCCTACGCCACAATCCCAGGTCCGAAACTCATCTGGGTCATTCCTGCAATTGGGTGTAAAATAGACCTGAGAAAAAATATTTTTTCAACATCTTTTTTCAGAAAATTTGACGTGGCGTTTGTGTAGATATGATATTGGTAAGAGTTGACGCAAATTATGCAATCTTAAAGACCACTAATAAAGCTGTGATCCGCGTGTGAGTTGGTATGTCTGTCGTAAACTTGTCAACCCTGTTACCGACAAAAACGGTAGTATGTGGGTAGGTAGAAGCTGTTCTATATTTAGAACGATGGTGTTCCTAGCAGCAGTAGGTGTCCCCAAGTTAAAATAATATCATAAATGAAACTGAAAAATATTCAATACATTTATTCAATAATTATCATTACAAATTGTGTGTACTATGCATAGCAATCATGACATATCTTCAGCAGTAGACAAGTAACCACAACACAAATAGTAATTAAACTTTCAGGAATATAGAAATGTGAGGCACTCTATTTGAGTGTATGACATTTATCATCTTCATTTAATATTTAGACACTGTTTTATAATGTCAATGGCTGGTAACAGAGTTGACGGGTAACAGAGTTGACATGCCAGTAACAGAGTTGACGGGTAACAGAGTTGACATGCCAGTAACAGAATTAGCAAACATACCAGATAGTCACATTCAAGAGTAAGCTGTGATAGTAACACGCTAATAACATATGTAATAACAACTAACATATAGTTTGCACCAAAGTGATGATAAGAAAATGCAATGTTAACAACAGGGAAACAACTAAGAACGGGTAACAGAGTTGACATGCCAGCTGACATGCCAGCTGGTCACCATGCATTTTTTCCATTCATGCGCTTCTTCCGCTGGTCTCTAGCAGACGTTGGCTTATAGTCCTCAATTTCCCTAAAGACTGTTTCTTCTGCCATGCCAATGTTTCCTTTTCCAGGTACTCTTCCATTTTGGCAGGATCTCCATTACGTCGTGCACGATAACGCCTCTGCTACTCTTCCGCTAATAATTAGCCATACCTCATAACCTGTTGATAACAAACATCAATCACGAATGAGGAGTGTGCTTTGATATAACCAGAAATATAATGCAGACCTATGTTTGGTCAACTCAGTTACAGACATGTCAACTCTGCTGCCCCTGCGCGGTAACAGGGTTGACGGTAACAGAGTATGACATTTTCCGCGAAAATCATGTTTTAGCATGATACTTCATCTTAATATCACCAACTCTCGTCTTCAGACTTTAGATTACTTTAATATGATGATGATCTCTGCAAGAAAAATGGTAAATATTAGCACCATCATGGTCATACTTTGGTAACAGAGTTGACTAACTTCAAATATACGATATGAAAATGCTCCAAAAACAGAAATTTTAGAGCTATAAGACGTATATAAAATCAACCAACCTTCTCATCAATGATAAACCGCGCAGTATTGATCCGCCTGATGAATTAAATAAAACTAAATATAATATCAATGTACCATTCAAACTGTTAATAATAGTTGACGGTAACAGAGTTGACAAAATTCCTAGGGACACTCATTATCAAAGAGATACTCAAAGAGATTACTGTTATGTGCTCTGATACAGAAAGTACAACTAACTTAGATTAAGGCCAGCATATGATGTTATGAGAATATTTTACAAACAGACTAAAATTACACACTGTTTGAGTAGGACGATCAAGTTTATTACCACCAAATGTAGAAGGGACAACATATATACTGTACCCCTCTGATTACAAAAATATTCCAGGGTGCCGTATATTGCAATATCAATTATTGTTTTCAGGCATTTTAAATCAAATAACATTTGTATATTTACGTAGTAAAGTATTTTGATCTAACCTGTTCATATTATTGTGTGTCCGCAATCAAACATGTCTGGGACATGATATTTAACCGAATTGAAAGAATGACCCATCTACGTACAGCACAAGCAAGCCGAGACCGAATAAAGCGCAACTGCAGCCGCTGATCCAGTCCCAAGAGCTCGTCACACATCGATGACCATCCACCCCCAACTCAAATAAAACGCAACAAACTCACGAAAAAAACCGCAACAAATCACTCGTAATCCAATAGGAAAAACTGTGCGCCTTGATCTCAACTCCCGAACCGCCGCCGTGATGAAACACCAACCCAGAGCATTCAGAAGAGAGGGAGCTGAAGGTCCGAAGAATCCAATCGAAGGGGAAAAGGACGAACTGGACAGATACATCTTCCGTTCGAAAGATATGCACAGCTCCAGAATGAAATGAAGACTCACCGCCGTCATCCCTGCAGAATAGAAGACTCGCATGCTGAAAAGGTGACAGAGGTGAGGTAAGAAGCGTCTGATAATAATTTTAGCGTTTGATAACTTTTATAGTACCATTATCATAACAGCGAAGAGTTCAGTCTATGGTCGATTACCTATGTGCCTGCCTTCTTGCCTTCCTGCCTGCCTGCCTATCTGTCCGCGTCTCTGTCTGTCTATTGTATTTCCCGGTTGATGATTGCATATAGCATTAACTGAGCAGGTGAGAATTACACGCCACGCGGTGGTTCTCAACTGGATCCTTTGATAACATATTGCCCAACCACATAGTTTATTATTATTTTAAAGTTGATAGAGGCTGATCTCAGCAGTTTCAGAATCCACCTCTCTGAGGGCTGTTCTTAATAGATATGTCTAATAAATTAGTTAATTCCTCAGCCATAATAGATTTACTGACCATAAATTGTCAGTGGGAAGATCAGACGGCGAGAGAAAGGAATGACTACAGGATCTCGCATAGGCCTATATGCCCGCGAACATGTCTCAGTGACGGACAGTCGGCTTTTCATTTCCCTTGTGATGACGTTTGTGATAAGGCTTGGCGTTGTAATTGTAGATGTGACTGAACATTTATATAGCGACGCTAACAGAGCGAAACATGAGGGACGCTCTTTTCGCTAGCCTATGTGATGATAGATGTCATTAAGGCCTACACTTTTACATCATTCTGTTAAATAGCAGAACAATTGTACTGTATTGTATTTATAAATTTATGAAGCGCCTCTCACAGTTGAAGTGTTGTGTTAAACACACGTTATATTGTTTTAAGACAGATTTGTGTTTAATAATAATCTTGTAACGCAAAGTACAGAAACACCACGTTGCCTCTCCAAGTCCATCTGTCATGGCTACCCTTTTAGGGGATCCTTAATACTTCAATGTCCAGATCAGGGATCCCTTCTTATATACCGTTACACCCCCTTATTTTAAATTGTTCTGTCCATATACATATTCATGTGAGAATTTATGTATGGAAATTTATATATATGTAGGGCATATATATGTTATGTAGAGCTTAATGTTTCCCAACTTGCTTTTTTTGCATGTCTCATAGTCGTTTAAATAGGCTGGTTTTCTGACTACGCGACCACTTGCAGAGCAACCAGCAGGTGGCTTTGAGGTTGTTGAGATTGAGGACTTCATCATCTTTTCCGAGTGGGCGACTGGTGTAGGTTGCTGTCTTGGGACTTCCTGGCCCGCGGTACTGCTGTCTGTAGGCATTGGCAGCGCTTCTGATGACAAGTCTCGGATCTCTGTGTCTGCGATGAATGGACTCGAGTCTTCCTCCTTTGCGTTGTTCAGTTTTCGAACTCTGATGTGGTTTCTGTTTCGGCGAAAACGTTTTCCATCATCGGTCAACAGTTCATATGATCGGATACCCACTTGTTGTACTATGGTGGCCGGCATCCATGTGTTGTGTTCCTTGTTGAGAAGAACAAATACTGGTTCACCAACTTTGAGACCACGCAACTCTTTTGTGCCTCTGTCATAATATTTTTTCTGTCGCGTTTTCTGTGCTTCTAACTGCGTCTTCACATGTGGCGGTGACACCGGTTTTAGCAGTTTGTCGGACAGAGGCAGTAGTGTCCGGGTCCTGCGACCAAGAAGTCTTTGCGCTGGCGAGCTCTGAAGGCCTTCCGTTGGTGTATTGCGCCAGTCCAGAAGGGCAAGATATGGGTCTGAGTTGCTTTCTGCTGCTTTCTTTAGAAGTCTCTTCGCCGTCTTTACGGCATTTTCTGCTTTCCCATTTGAACGTGGGTATTAAGCTTGTCACGTGAAGGAATTCATATTTCTTGGCAAATTCCTTGAATTCATGTCCATTGAATGGAGGGCCATTGTCGGTGACTACTGTCTCTGGTATTCCATATCTGGCCATGGTGGCCTTGATTTTTCTGATGACGTCAATGCTTCTTTTCTCTGTCAGTCGATCAACCTCAAAAAAGTTGGAGTAGTAGTCAACACAAACGATGTAAGATCGCCCATCCAATTCGAACAGATCACAAGCTGTTGTTTGCCACGGTCAGGGATGTCATATGGGATCATTGGTTCTCGCTGCTGCTTGTTAGCGAATTTCGCACAGGTAGTGCAACCAGTTATATGCAGTTCAATGTCTTACACATCCCTGGCCAGAAAACCGCTTCTCTGGCACTTCTCTGACACCCTTGGATGCCAATGTGGCTTGAGTGAATTCGTTGCAGCATATCTCCTCGAAGCTCTCGAGGAACAACTAATCGATCGCCCTTGAAAACAAGGCTCACTTGAGTGGATAATTCATCCCTAAAGGAGAAATATGGCTGAAGTCTGTATGGCACATTCTCCTTTTTTATCTGGCCACCCTTTTTCAATGACTTGTTTGAGACTGATAGTATCTTCATCCCTTTCCGAAGCATATCTAATTTTTTTGCAAAGTGTCCTCTGAAACCGCAAGATAGCTAGTCAAATCGATGCCTTCCACTTCTTCTTCAAGCGTAGATCGATCGACAGCGAACACTTAACTGCAATTCTCCTCGCCTGGTGTGAAATGCGATATATAAGCACGACTGAGTGTGTCTGCCAAAAACATTTGTGATCCTTTTTTGTATACCACATGCAAATCAAACTTCTGTAGTCGGAGCATCATGCGCTGAAGTCGTTTTGGTGCACTGAGCAAACTTTTTTTCATTATGGCTTCCAGAGGTTTGTGATCAGACTCTACTGTCACCTTTCGACCATGTACATACTGTTCAAACTTTTCCAGTCCAAATACAATTGCCAGGAGCTCCTTTTCGATTTGTGCATAGTTGGTTTCTGCTGCTGTCAGTGACCGCGAGGCATATGCAACCGGTTGACCTTCTTGCATGAGACAAGCTCCTAAACCCTTCTCAGAGGCATCGCACTGGAGATGAGTCTCTGTCCTGACATCAAAAAAACGTAGCACTGGAGCATCTGTTAGGATCTGCTTTACTGTGTTCAAACACTTGCCATGAATCTGCTCTTCCCATATAAACTCGTTGTCTTTCTGCAGTAATTCTCGCAGCGGTGCAACTACAGTCGACAGGCGTGGTGCAAATTTTTGCAGAAAATTTGTCATGCCCAACAAGCGCTGAACTCCTTGCTTGTCTGTTGGTTGTGGTAGGTTTGTGATAGCTTCAACTTTGGCTGGGTCACATCTGAGGCCTTTTTCCGAGATTAGGAAACCCATGTATCGTACTTCTGGGAGTCGGAGTCTAAGTTTGTTTTTGTTCAGCTTTATTCCACGCTCTTGACATCTATGTAGCAATGCTTCCAGTTTTCTGTCATGGTCCTTAAGAGCTTCTGTAGGGTGGGTAGGAGTTGGCGGGTGCCGTCGCTCGGAAGCGCGACGTACTCGCTTCTTCTACACTGGCTCCCGCTCTTGCTATATCTTCCCTTGGCGCTACCCAAGGGCAAAACGGCTGAGCAGACCGTCTTCTTTCTTGTTCTTCCACTGACGAGGTGGTCCATCTACTTCCAGTGGCAAGGCCGACCGTCGGACTGACGGTCCTACGTCCTTCTGACGCAGGTGGGTTGGTAAAAGTTACTACCCGCCCCCTTCCTTTCTCTCCATATCTTCCAATCTATCGAGTATTCGACTCATCAAACTCAACTGCCTATCCTCTGCCTCTCTCTGTCTTTCCATCCACCGCCCTTCTAATTCGGACAGCCTGTCTAACGTTACAAATGGTCTATGCTCGCCCGTTGGGGTGGAGGCCCTTGTAACCTCTTCCTCTTCTTCTCCTGACCTATCTCTAAATAAATCACTCTGTTCGGCCATTTTAAAGATTATATTCAAACAACTAACAATATAAAGTCTAAGCACAGATCAGTTAAGTTTAGCAGAACTCTGTTACATTAATCATACAGTAATGCAACCTTAGCATTAACCATTCATAGCATTCATTCACAGACATGCGTGGCTTAAGGCTGCGTACTCTATGCGGTTATATTTACTCTACTGTTATTTATTATCATCCTGCCACGGCTGCGTTACTATTTTTAGCTGCAAGTTTCCAGTGCTCACTCGCAGTGCAACAGTACTATACCTCGTTCAAACTCTGCAGCGGCGTAGGGATTTTCCCTTCGTCATCTCCTCAACAAGGCCTTCGCGTCACCCTTTGTCTCAAATCATCCACAGTATTCAGAAGATATCCGCTCTTCCAAGTTCGATCCGTAGACTCTGTGAATCCGTAATCCGTTACTCTGCTTTATCACCTACCGAATCGCAACGATACACTAGGCCCGCGGCTCTTAGTGATCTTTGGCTGCATTCGACAAATAACCCGTCGTCGTGACGCTATTCCTGCGTTCCCTTCGCAGGCATCCGTTTAAGGAGTAGACTGAAATTCCCTCCGGCACATCTGAATCGACTCCGTCTGTCCTAAATCCCCGGTTCGTTACTTTGCGCTTTGCGTCTCGTAAATCAACCGCTGCTACGGATTCTTTAGGACTAGTCACCCGGTTGGCGACTTCTTCAGACTGCCCAGAAGTTTTCCGCGTCCTCGCGTCTTGTATGCTAAAATTGCATGTAGCCTCTTCCAACGACTCCTATTGGACGAGGCCCGTCGCTGGCAACTGCCTGTTCCCTATTCGTCAGCCTCCTCCCTCTTGCCGTCTACACACAGCTCGGCTCCAGCCGCCATCCCGATCTTAGGTCCACGTCTGTTGCAGATCCAGGGTTCAATGCCATCCCTATCTCTCGCCTCACTTCTGTAGCGCCAGTATACTTCTATAGTAGTACATTACTTTGTAGGCACCTAATGTTCCTACACTTATTCCTGTGTGTCTCCAGTACCATAGACTAGGATGTCATCTGCTACAGCCTTGACTCCCTCAAGTCGTTCAAGATTTTCCTCTAGATGTCTCTGGAATTCCTCCGGAGCTGGGGCAATTCCAAACGGCATTCGGAGCCATCTGTAACGGCCCCATGGTGTGCCAAATGTTGTAAGCACTGAACTGCTTTCGTCCAATTTGACGTGCCAGTAGCCATTCTTTGTATCCAAGATGGAGAACACTTTGGCACGGGATAATTCTGGCGGTATGTCTTCGATAGTTGCTAACGGGTAGAGGTACCGAGTTCGAGTCCCGTTAGGGCGGATTTGCTTTGTAGGCTGCTATTAGCGCCGTGTATTGCAGGCTGTCTGTTCTGTTAGTAGTTAACTAGTTAAGATTGTTTCAATTGCATAACATGTAAATGTACAGCGCAATGCGTTTGTCAGGCGCTTCAATAAAGAAAAGATTATTATTATTATTATTATTATAATTCCGGCAGTATGTCTTCTATAGTTGCTAACGGGTAGTGGTTTCTCTTGAGAGCTTTATTCAGAGGCTTGGGATCTAAACAGAGTCTGATTTTGCCATTGCTTTTGTTTACTGCCACCATAGAGGAGATCCAATCAGTTGGAGTCGATACAGGTGTGATGATCTTTCTTGCAACTAGATTATCTATTTCGTCCTTCAGTTTGTCTCTCATAGCGATTGGCACTTTTCGGACAGGTAGTTTTACAGGAGACATGGTTTCATCAACTTCTAGATGCAGCTTTCCTTCAAATGTGCCATCACCTTGAAACACATCTGGAAACTGGGATAGTATTGTATCCACTGTCATAGTTTTACATATTTCCTTGTCTTCAAACGAGGCAATGTTCTCTGACCTCACCGCCAGCAGATCCATTTCTTGCACTGCCTGGGCACCCAGTATTGGATTGCAGTTGCCGTCCACAATCATGACTTCTATAAAGTGAGCTTTGTGATTCTTGGGGTTTGTCAGCTTCAGTCTGCATTTCCCAGAAGGTATCATCATCGACTTATTATACATGACCAGTTTTGTATTAGTTGCCTGAAGCTTCTTAAGTTTATAGTCTCTAGATACTTTTTTGTAGATATTTTGCGGAAGGACATTCACTGTTGCACCGCAGTCCATCTGGAAACGAACTGGTATCTCACCAATGAGGAACTTGGCAAACAGTCTCTTGGCAGCCGGCTCAAAGGCAGCAACGGTTTCCACAACCATGACAGACTCAGTATCGCTTTCTGGCTCAGCTGACTGTTCAAACAAGTGGATCGGTTGTTTCTTGTTCTTCTTCTGACATTTAACTGCAAAATGATTGCGGCCTTGGCACAGCATGCAACTCTTGCCCCAAGCAGGACACCTTTCTTTAACTAAGACATGTTGTTTACCACAGAACTTGCACTCAACTTCCTGTGTTTTGGTCAACCGACTTCTGCTGGGAGTCGTCTTGACAGCATGGACCTCATCATGCTTCAAGGTTTTCAGCTGGTGATTTGTGATTTCTGCAGCATGGCAGATGTCTATGCATTTCTTAAGCGTAAGACTTGGTTCTTGGAGGAGGCGTTTCCTGACAGCTCCATCTTGAATGCCAATCACTATTCTGTCTCGTATGAGACTGTCTTCTAAAACACCATAGTTGCAAGTTTTTGCCAAACGTCTGAGAGCTGTGACGTATGCTTCAGTACGCTCTCCCGGTTCTTGATCCCGCTGATTGAAACAATACCTCTCATATGTTTCGTTTGTGGCACCAACGCAATGGGCTTCAAATTTCTGTAACACTGCGACTGGATCATCCTTCTCTTCGCCATCACCGAACACAAACGTGTCATAAATGTCTAATGCATCGGAACCAATGCACGTGAGAAGAGTTGCTACACGCGTAGCTTTGGCTTGTTCGTTGAGATGCGACGCTATTTCATAGTTCTCCCACGCTCTTTTAAATCGTTTCCAATTCACGGATAAATTTCCTTGAACGTCCAATTTTGATGGAATAGGTAGCGTGGCAGCGAAATACTGGAATGCTCCTCCTTCGCTATCACCCATTTTGTTTTGTACAAAGTTCGCAAATGACGAATAACGATACTCACAGTCACCCAGTCACAGTTTTCACTTCTGACACCATGAAGTGTTGTGTTAAACACACGTTATATTGTTTTAAGACAGATTTGTGTTTAATAATAATCTTGTAACGCAAAGTACAGAAACACCACGTTGCCTCTCCAAGTCCATCTGTCATGGCTACCCTTTTAGGGGATCCTTAATACTTCAATGTCCAGATCAGGGATCCCTTCTTATATACCGTTACAACAGTGAACACCAATCAGAGGCGCTCAGTGTGAGAGACACCGAGCGAAACATTGTAACACGAACAATGCACAGTAAAGTAGAAGGTTCATCAGGGGCAATCCGATGCGCACAAGTGGAATCAAATAACGGTTTCTCATCAACAATACACTAGATTACACTATGTGTCGCATAATATAGCGCCTTTTGAGTCTGCTACTTCACATGATGATGACTATTTAGCTCGTCTAATTGTTTAAGTCCGTTTTAAGATAATTTGAAAGTGTTTGCTGAAGAGAATTAAATGCAACAGCACGTACATACAGCGGAAGAGTGTTTCAAGAGGAAGATCCGAGACATGAGGCTCGAGACATGAGTCGGCTCAAGTTGATGGACAGAAGCGCTGCACCTGCATGGCTTCACGAGCAGCTGAGCGCAATGATCGCTGACCTGCTTGACCTTACATATAATTATGTAGGCTATGTCAGGGCGTGCCGACAAAGCCTTAATAGTGCACTAGTGCATCTATTATATGTAGCTTAATCCCTTTTATAATGACAAGCTGTAATAAATATCGCTAGGTGACGGTAACGTAAAGTGTCCATTTATATTGCATGAATATTAAAAATCAATCAACGTCCTTGCGACAAAAGGAAACCAAACAAGGCTCCATCGCAGGGGAATCTTGTACTTTATTCTTTTCTGTAATGATACTGCAATCTGTCATAACTAATAATAATATTAATCTTCGTGGATTTCCTGTGTTTCTTTAGGTACCGGTGAGGCGACGGAGGCGATATGGGATGGGTGTGACGAGATTGAGGCGAGAAGGCATGGGTGTGACGAGATTGAGGCGAGAAGGCATGGGTGTGATGAGATTGAGGCGAGAAGGAATGGGTGTGACGAGATTGAGGCGAGAAGGAATGGGTGTGACGAGACTGAGGCGAGATTGTGATGGGTGTGGCGGTTACCCTAGGCTCTGTCGTGTGTTTTGTTATGTATTAGGGGTTTATTTGTTGTAGTCCTGGCGGGCCGCTGGCGTGGTGTTAAAACCCGTAAGCTCATTATGGCAGGAGGGCCCCTGGCGTGGCATTAAACCCCGCAAGCCCCGTATTATTACTTTTGAATTTGTTTTTTTATTTTCTTAATTTTGTATTGTCTTGTCGATGAGCCTAGGGATGAGAATGACGATGAGAGGGACGAGGGTAGGAGAAGAAAGAAGGGGCAGAGGGATGAGAATGAGGATGAGAGGGACTAGGTTGGAAAAAAGAAGAGGCAGAGGTTGAATCGAGGCAGGCAACTACAGTAGAATCCGACAGAAGTTCTACTTAAAGACGATAAAGATCACCCGAAGGTACAGTATATCGGAAGTTTAATGTATGCAAGAGCTGATGAGATCAAATGCTAATTATTTTATTATTCTAGTCTAGTAGGTATACACTCATATGGACTTTGAGATGGACTCATACGAAATGCTCTGTCTCTCTGTCTCTCTCTGTGTGTGTCTGTCTGTCTGTCTCTTTCTTTCTCTCAAATTGCCTCTAATTAAAGTATTGACGTCTAGCACACTAATCTAATATTATTCATTCATTCATTCATTCATTCATTCGTTCATTTATTCTATGTCTCCCTGTCTGACTCTGTCACTGTCTCTCCCAGTCTCTGTCTTCTGTATCTCTGTCTCTATCTTTCTCTCGACATACATGTAAGGCTGAGACATGTGTAACCGTGGTCACTGGTCCATTTTGCAAGGCTATACGAGACGGTCTTTCGGTTGGTCTGCAGTCCATTTAATACTGTTCGGTAGAGGAGTGAGGGGAGAGGGGAGAGGGAGAAACAGGAATGAAGAGAGGTTTTCTTCAGAAGGCACATGTTTTGTCACATTAGGGCGCAGATGTTCTGCGAGTAATAGGTTAGTTTGCAACAAAGAGGAATGTGTCATTTGACTAACTTCTAAACTTTTTGCAGAGTTCTGCAACGAAAAGAAGATGACGAATATCAGACATGTGCAATCATCCAATCGAGATGTGATGCAAAGGAAAACAGACGATATTCTGCTCTGAGTAATTCTTGAACGAGAGGACTTTTGAGATGGTTTTGGGAACGATTATCCTGACCCGGAATTTTCGAATCTTAACTCGATTATAAAAATAATTCGACTACGTATGTGGTGCAGGCTATCTACGAATCAACGTTCTTTGCCTAAAAATATCAACCAATATTCGAATTGCTGTGTTGTTCGTTGTAAAATTACAGTCGCTTTCCTAAATTTCACAGGTTGATATCAGCCGTTATATATCCAGCAGAAAGAGCGGTACCTTCTTGGTGCAGCCAAGAAGGTACTCCATCCTCCTTGTCTGATCTATTTCGACCTGTCTCCAGTTTTGTATCAATTACATTGCAAATGTAATTCAATTATAATTGCAATTACATGCTTGTAAATGTAATTGAATTACAATAAATTACAATTACTTGATTGTGAAAGTAATTGAATTATAACTACATTTTAACTGTAACTCAATTACCAATTACTTTTCAATAGTTCCTTTAAAATTGGCAAATGATTTATAATTTTTTCAATCATTTTTAATGTACTCTATTTTTAAACTAAAACAGTCAATGTACCAAAGGCCTGTAAATTGTAATCTATACATTAAATTGTATTATAATTTTGTCAAGTATCCAAAATACGATTTACAATTATGATCGATTAAAACAAGTTAGGGTTTATTTGCATTTAGGAGTAGAAGTTTTTCAAAATGATAGTCTGTTAGAGAACTTAGTTGATTGCGGCTGCAGGGTGAGTGAGTCAATTTGTCCAGCAGTGCTAAAGAGATGCTCAACAGGAGCTGAAGATGGAAGCTCTGTTATTTGTAGGCAGACGCAGTACGCTAGCTAAAACTGAGTGAAATAGTACACGGATGGTCTGATAATGATGGCCAGCCCTTGCCCTTGGGGTCTATCAAAGTGTACTGTAAAGATTGTAACAGAGATGTAAGGATAGAATAATGTTGACAATTATGTTGCCATGTGCAATCATAATGCAGAGCAGTGTATTCGATTAAACGGGTGACCACTGCCACTGACCAGGGTCAACCCAGCAGGCTGGCATCTTTGCTGACTTTTTCAAAGTAATTCGTAATTTACACTTCATTCAATTACAAATTACATGCAATATTGTAATTGAAATACAATTACAATAACTGGACTGAAAATGTAATTCAATTACAATTACAATTACAGAACTTGTAATTCAATTACGTAATTCAATTACATGTATTTCAATTACTGAACAACACTGTCAGACCGATATGGGAACAATGTGCCACGAGCCCAACATCACGAGCCCACTTATCGCCCATACAAATATCGGACGTCGCAAATGTTGGTTAATGGGCTTGAGACATCAGGCCCAAGTGGGCTCGAGGTGGGCTGCCCAAGCCCACGAGCCCACTAATCGCCCATTCAAAAAGTCGGATGTCGCAAATGTTGGTTAATATGCTTGAGACATCAGGCCCAAGTGGGCTCGAGGTGGGCAGCCCAAGCCCACGAGCCCAGTTGTCGCCCACCTTAAAGTCGGACATTGGAAATGTCGGTTAATGGGCTTCTGACCTCAGTCCTAGATGGGTTCGATGTGTGCAGCCCAAGCCCATGAGCCCACTTGTCTCCAATATACAATTTTGATCTGATAATGGGCTCCTGATCTCGTGCCCAGATGGGGCTGATATGGGCTAGCCCAAGCCCACAAGCCCATATAAAATTTATATGGGCTCGATATGGGCATGTTGGCAGGGAAGCTGGTACGCTTTGGCTTCCTACCAAAATCTTTCCCCACTTTTGAGGAACTCTGTAAAAAAGCCGACCTTTTTAGAACTATCTTAAATAATCCCGGACATATCCTTCATTACCTACTACCCTCTGTCCGATATACTGGTCACGATTTGCGCCCACGCTCACATAACCGTGTTCTTTCTAGATTTGATTCCCTCACCAGGCGTGGTTTCCTGGCTAGGATGTTGTACAGCTAAGCCATATAGTGTTTTTTTAGTTCACTATTTACTAACTGTTTCGCTACTATTTGATAACTTTGTATAACTTTGTATGTGAAACGCTGCCTCGACGAAACCTGCCTTCGTATCCTCGTCCAAGCTCTCGTCATCTCTCGCCTCGACTACTGCAACTCTGTCCTATCCGGTCTTCCTTCATCGACACTGCAACCCTTAACCTCAGTTCTACACACCGCCGCTCGCCTAATAAAAGATCTTGGTCCAAGAGATCACATCACGTCTACACTGCAACAACTTCACTGGCTTCCCATCAGCGCCCGTATCACCTTCAAAATCTGCCTCCTCATGTATCACATTCACTCTGGAACCTCTCCCTCATACATGGCATCCATGGTTACGCCATGTTCACTTTTCAATACTAGAGGACTCCGATCGTCGACGAGAGGGGATTTCACCGTACTTCGCACAAACCGGAAGTTTGGAAACCGTGCTTTCTCTATCTCAGGACCCTTTGAATGGAACCGTCTTCCACCTTCAGTTCGACAGTGCATATCTGTTGCACAGTTTAAAACAAAATTAAAAACCTACCTGTTTACCTTGCACTATGACTAAGAATGTAGCGAAACGCGCTCTCGTGCAAGACTTGTCTTGTTAAAGCGCGCTATAAATGTTCATTTGTATTGTATTGTATTGTACAGCGCCGTGCGTTTGCCAGCGTTTAATAAAGAACACAATTACTTACTTACTAACAACGACCTCTTAATAATAGACCGTCACCGATGAATAAAGACGTAGAAAGAAGAGGCGCTCTACATTGTGGTTGCGGCATGTTTAAACAAGTTCACAATATTAATAATTTTTAATAATTTGTAAAAGTGACTTTTGAAGTTTAACAAGAAATTATGTCGGGTATTTGGGACACATACAAATACGGAAAGTAAGTTACGTGCACTGGAGCTTTTGTATTGTTTAATAAATTGATAGAATTCTGATAAATTTCTCTCGGATGTCATTTTGTGGCTTGTGTTGTGGTACTGGCATATTTATGTTGTGGAGCAAATTCAAGTTGTGAATCCTCGAAACACCATTCCTGGAATTGAATTTAGGCATTCTTATAGTATCGTGGTCGGACTTTTCGAGCGTGTATTGTGAGTGTGGTACAGAGAGTTTGATATGGACAGCACATCTGCCGAAATACTGGCAGTCATGAGGGTCGGTTAGGGTTAGGGTTAGTGTCGTCATATGAACATGCTATTTTTAAATAAATTCATCTTACGGCAAGCTTATAGAATCGGGGGCTGAACTCTTCCATTTGCTAAAACGAGTCGTTTTATACACAGCATATTTAGGCATGTTCCCATTGGCCGCAACACAACGGCCGCGCTATGATTTCGCTTGACCTAAAATAAACGCGGGCTATATATTCGTAGAGGGACTATTTCATATGACGCATTATGTCGTTGCATTTATTATCTGTCTTGTAATGACAATAAATCTGTCTTGTAATGATAATGACCACACTAACCGTAACCCTCATCGCGTTTATCTATCTGTCTTCTGATAACGAAACTAACCTGGACCCAGGCCCACCGAGAGGGGGGCAGGGGGGCAAAAACCCAGGGGCCCTGCGCCTTTTAGGGGCCCGGGCTGGGCCCAGCAATCAACTTATGAAAAATATTATAATCAGTTATACGAAGTTTAGGGCTGTCAACGGGCCCCCGGGCCCCCGTTCGTAGGGTCAAGCCCGGGCCCTTAAATCAAAGCCCTAAAACCCGAACAAAGACGCATAATACGGTAAGTGGGTCTAAGTTTTAAAAGCTTTGTCACGTTCCGCGGTGGAATAATGGACATCGTCTGTCGCATGTGAAGCTTTGCAGTAGAACCCGATACGCGCTATCTACAGTGGCGGATTAGTCATCGACCTGCACCTAATTGCCGGCTACCATAAGACCACCCAAGGGCTCTAATATAATTAGGGTTATTATACAGAAGTCCTTGGACGAACCTGCCACCTGTTAGCGGAGGCGCAAGCCATAGATGACCAACTTTGAATTAGGCCCTAGTGCAACGACCTCCTATATATAACTATATATAAGACATAGGCGCGGAGGGGATTTGGCTGCCACTTCCCTATTGGTTTAGGCTGGCGCCCTTCAGACTGGACAAGTACATGTGGGCTATGGGCAGCCGGAAAGTTGCGCCCCTCTGGGAATGTGTTTCCCACGCAGGCTATTGTTCATCCGGAACTGGCCGGCAACAGTTATCAATCAGTGTAACACTCAGATTACGAAATTTAAGTAGTCTAGGAATCAATACAAATTTGGCCACTGTCTTGTTTACCCAGTGACGGACTAACGGGCTTACGGGTGCCCGTTCAGGCTGAGCTCGGGCCCCCGGGCTGCATTTTACTAACATTTTGACAGCCCTAACAAAGTTTATGATTTATGTCTTTTAAAATATAATATTACGGACACTTAACTACAATAGTTGCATATATAAATATAATTTTGTAGGGTTGTACCCGCACTATTATTATTTCAGTTTGTTTTAAAAAAATGTCTCATAAAGTCTAAGGATAGTTAGGGGTCCGTGACTGCTCTGCCTATGGGCCCAGAATTTCTGTCGGCAGCCCTGCCCGGACCCTAACTGACCCTCAAAATGTAGTTTTATAGTCCAAGTCGGTTAGGTTGAGGTTGTGCGTCGTTCTTACGTGTCGTTAGGGTCGGTCGGTCAGGGTTAGGGTTATGTTTGCCATGCTTTCTAGTTTCTAGTGATGAAACTATAATTGCTTGACCTGGAATATACACGTAGCCGACGTACTGTAGAATACCAAGTTTATTTTAGCAGATGTTGTTAATTTCAAACAGATTAATTTCAAAGAGTTTCATCTGAGACTATAGTACCATCCATGAGAATGTCTAGCAGAAAGGATTTAATCTATACTCCATGTCCCATTTAAATCGGCCAATCAGGACGCAGCGCGCCCATTGGTTGCGGCCAACATGCCTAAAGATGCTGTGTATAACACGAATCATTACGGCCAATATGCTGTGGATAATATGAAGAGTTCAGTCCCGCTTTTTAAGTCGAGGCGTGACATAGGCCCCGCTATAGTGCACTGGAAACATCCCGGAGAGCAGAGAAGAATTGAACATCACGGTGATAAATGGAGCCAGCAGATCTGCGCATGACTTGAGCAGCCAGGTCGGCATGGGGTCAAGTATTGAATACTTGTCCGTTGCTTCACCAACCATCCTGCGAACATCGCCTATCGTGACTGACTTGAATTCCTGAAATCTATCCTCTGACTGGATGTCGATGAACTCTGCAGGCGCCGCCACCTCAGTCACGGTCCGTACTTCGGCCACCTTCCGGTCGAAGAAATCGGCCAAGGCCTCAGCAGTAAGACCAGACTTCGAGCCCGGCGACTGATCAGCGTTCTTGCACATTCCTTCATCAATAACTCGTCACAGCTCCGCTGGATCGCGATGCGTGTCTATCTTCGTCATCCAGTACCGCCAACGCTTCGACTCCACCAACCGATGCAACTCGCTAAGTGCACTGATCCACCACCCGTGCGTAGTCTGAACACAGTTTTCTGTAGCGACGCTCAAGTCTCATGACCTGACGCTTGACCACCCGACACTCCACGTCATGCCACCGGTCAGAAGAGCTTCTCACCCGGCAGGTCACGTCCATCTTCGGGGCATGAACATCCAGCAGGGCGCTGATAACCTCATTGAAACAACTGAAGGATCGTCAGTTGCAGGATCATCAGCTGCAGGCGAAGAGCTGCACAGGCTGGAAGCGGCAAGATCTCTCCTAAACGTATCTGCATCAAAAGTCTTCCGTGTCCTGCGACTCTTGAGTCGTGTAGACAGGCGCCCTCACCTCAGCAACCTGAAACCTCCATGTCAGCAACCGGTGATCAGATATGCTGCCCAAGATATCTATCACTTCCACAGCCGAAACTTCAGCAAATACAAGATGCTGAAGTTTGGCTGTAAGGGAAGGGCAGAGAGGAACTGTCTGGGTCCCTTCTTCTAACAAATGCCTATGTTCTTCAACTTCTAATGTTGTTTACTGTCCAGAGAAAGTCTGCCCTGAAAGAAGTAGCAGCTGTAGTTGTGTCGAAAGTTATTGAAAAATGGCAGGAGAGCATGAATTCCACATCAGAGAAACGGGCGATTCCCATTTCTTTAATAATATCTCTTTAATATATAAAGTACAAAATACGAGAATAATTTCATTTCAGAGAAAATCCATTTTACAATGATCCCATGCAGAAGGCTTATTACCATCCATCTCCAACACGAAAAACTGATGGAATAGAAAGACAGGTAAATCACTTTGAAACTTAGGCAGTTTTCTGTCTTCATCTCATCTTTCGTAACAGTTGTCTATCTTCATTCTTCAGTTGAATGTTCCTATGACCATCCATACTTCTGGTGGTTTCTATAGAGATGTATAGACAAGTTTGTTATCTCTACCATTTGTATCTTAAAATGTGCAGATAGTGAAAGGCAGTGGTTTCAACCGGGGCTTCCACTGATCCAGAGGTTCTGCTGCAGATCACTTCAAAATTAAAAAAAACACCAACTGAATTAACAAAAGACTGAGCCATCAGCAGATTCTTCACAGCTTTCAGTCATTCTTGCTAGACACGATTCTATGCTCAAGTAATTGACATTATTATGTGACTGTATTTGTTCCATTTTATATTTGCAACTCTAATTGCAACTGTAATTGTGGGTAAACGGTGGGAATAAGTAGATGCTCTGAGGTAGCCAACCCTCTTGGTGTCGAACTGGTTTAATGACCCCAACGTGCCGAGCCCGCAACGCAATGTTTAGGTGGACATGAGAGGCATTGGGCACCTGTTGTTATTCTATACATTGGGTGAACTTGTCGTTCGATTTGCTTCCTGTCGCTTTGGTGAACGACCTTTGTACGGGGCATTCCGTCCTTGCAAGGTCAGTTGGTTGGTTATCACCTGGCTTCACAAGGCGTAGTGGCATCTGCTCTGCTGTCTTGTCGAAGTGGATATGAAGAGCTTAGCAGCTGACTTTCATTCTCTGATTGATTCTTAATAATTGTGAAGCAGAGGAAGCATTGAATAATCGATCTCTACAGAATTTGTTGCATTTGGTGACTTTCAGGTCACCGTCAATCCAAGCCACAAAGACCAACGTTTGACAGCGGACGAAGAGAGCAGAGATTATTTTCTAGACAGGAGCAACAGTTACCATCTCTCAAGAGTTGGCGAACTCGGCCTCCTCGGTCCAGACGGTGATTCTGTTAGCTTTGATGAATCGTGGCCACAGAGTGAAAGACCGTCAACAATTAGGTAGACTTGGCTCTACCATCATTCAGTCATCTAACAATTTTATCAACTGGCCTGCCTCTGGATGAGGTCATAAGAAATCGAATTGGGGGAATTAGGTGTAATCTCCTCACCATTGTTTAGTCTGCTTAACTATCCCAAGAGTCTACAGCATTTAATACATAGGGATGCTCCCAAAGAATTATGGAATGAGGCACATCCAGCGTGGCAGTTGTGCATCGGCATAAGGATCTGACCTGTAATGTGTCGTTGTATCCATGGCAAACAATACAGGCTGTCCCACCATTAGACAGTGGCGCTTAGTAAATACATAATAATAATCGATCCTTCTCATGTGTTGGACCATCTTCATGGAATTGTCTCCCACTTTAAATTCGAACTACCATTTACATTGTTGACAAGAGACATAGTAGAATCAAAAACAATGCCCAAGTTATGAGCAGCATTAGCCAAATCAACAAGAGAGTTGCCCAGTTTCAAAGATTGAAGTGATAGAGAAGGTGGAGGACTTTATTGACCGCCATCTTCAACTGCACCTCCTGAAAGACGAGTGACAAGTCAGACTGTCAATGAAATATAAATGTGGGTATTATCAGCATAGAAATTACATGATCATCCCAGTGAATGATTATTATATCCATCATCAGTAGACAACAGTGCTATCTATATAAATGGTGAGATCTAATCTCATCCAATGACTTCTAAAGTGGCCAAGACATTGAGTGAAGCTTCGAGTGAAAAAACAATCAAAAATCATAACAAGTTAAGTAAGTAAGTATATCCTTTATTATACCAATTGCTAACCGCATTTTGGTTTACACGAGAATCACATTTATGTTTTGGGCGAACCTAACATATCATAAAAGTTTTGGAGCGCCATCTATCCTCAGCATTAAATGCATAGGCTTAGTCCACTGGAAAAGCCCGGTCAAAATTCGATAGATCTGAGAAATGAGAATCCTGGCTAAGGCGGGTGTGAGAGTTGAAAGAGATGAATCTTCAGTTCAGAAATTAATTACCGTACATCAAAGAATTGACAAAACGAACTTAATTGGGAAATGAATTCTAGAGCTTTGAACCAGCGACTGAGGAAGCCCAAGAGCCGAACACTGTTCGTGTGAGGCAGATATCAAGAATGACAGCATTCATTGGTTGAGTGCAGTAGGATCTATCGGTATGAGGGCTGAGCATGGAACGGATTTAGGTCGATTAAGATGTACTGCCAGTAGTACTTTATGAACTATAAAGTTTATATGATTTTAAGGTTTATATCTTTCAAACTGAGTGACTCACCTGTTGAGGTGGCTGATTCTAGTCTTAACTTTGGTGTTATTCAGTGATATTTTAAAATCTTCAAATATGCATATTTGTGACTTACGTAGAATAGGCGTCATGTCCCTGTGTCTGCATTTTTGGTTGCTTGACCATTCACTCTAACTGTGTGTTCTGTTCAATCACTTGTATCATTTTTGTTCTCTGCTTTAAGACTTTTTCAAATAGACCATCTTTCTGTGTCAGCTGATGCTGATGTCTGGATGCTCACATGATTCTGACTTGGGTTTTGGTCCTCTCTATCGGTTGATGTCTTTGTGTTAGATAGCGGTGCTACAGAAGTTGCTAATTCAGTAATAACTAATGATCTTGGATTTGTTGAAAGTAAGGTGATGGGAGGAGTAATGAGGTTTTAAATCACTGACAAGTTGTGTATGAGAAAAGCATGTCTTGGCATTGTGTGAATGCTTGCTTGAAACGTTTTAATGAAGATGATGAACGAGAGACTGAGAGTGGTGATTTGGCTGCTAATGTATTGTTGAATTTGCAGCATTTCTGAGGTTGAGAACCTAACCCCACCATCTGTGGCTACACTGAAAAGAAGTTCACTTAATGCTGAGAAAAATCGAAGAGTTGGAAGTCAGTTGGATGTTGGAGAAGAGGACAAATGGAAGAAGCAGCAGAGGTCGAACTCAGAAGTCAGCGGAAAGACAAGAGGAAAGGAATCAACTCTTTCAAAGTTGGTCCATATCAGCTAAACAATTGTTTCTGTCTATTACCTCCAAAGGTCTCAATGCCTTGTGTCTAGAATGACCTCCTGGCAAAATAACCAGGTGTGACTTGTGTCAGATAGTGTTGATGGCTGTTTGTTTTAAGCCTGCGTGCCTCATATATGTTGTGTATAAGAACAATCCTGAACAGTCCTTGCCTATGTGCAAAAATAATCTGGATGAAACATTTGTAATATGTTGGCGTGGTTAATGGTGTCGATTTGACTTATTCATTAGTTGATTTATATTGTGTTGTATTGTAAAGCAACTTTTGACATGTACACTTGTGTTGGGAGTACAATAGGTGCACAGGTGTAGTAACATTTGGATAATTCAATCTAACTTCAGACAGTGTTTTGTATGTGAAATCATACTGTGCAAAATGCCCAGCTAAACTTTTGCACTTTACAATGCTTTGAAAGTTGATGAAGCTGATATGAAGAACATCACCTGTTGTCCATATACATTGGGATTTTAAAATACTTGAAATACTTGAAGTGATGTCGTACAACTCGTACCCAGCAGTTGGTTAAAGCAGAATGTGCATTTGTTGAGTGTAAATGCTGTGTTGGCTGGAAAGGTAAACCTTGGTTGTCTTGTCATCATCAGCATGAAATTAACATTAATTCAACATTTGACTGCTTCCACCATAAATACTTGAAAACCCATTTGTCTTGGCCGATATATCCGTATCAAATGGTGTAGATTGAATTTGCAATTGTTTCTTCTGTGCTATGAAATGATAATCATCTTGATTAGATCAAGAGCTGCAAGAAGTTTTCCATTGGCTGATAAAAATTCTGGTTCATTGTAAAAAGTTTTTAACAATTCTGTTTGTCATGCTTTCAGATACATAGAAAGATTTAGAAATTCGCAGCCGATGAGCCGAGAGCAGCGTCTTGAGATGAAGAAGGCAACTGATGCAGAGGATTTCTGGTGGCTTCATTCGCCGTCATCACAGACGCTGATGAGTCCAACGACAGATCCTCTGCATTCACAAATTCACAACAGATCTGTCTTGAAAGGAAAGGTTGAGGCAACTAGACTGAACATAACATAAATTTAATGTTTATTTTATTAGTATAATGAGGATCAGACAATTTTACACAAGCATAGAGCTCTGATATTGAGAAATGGTAATGCTGCTTTTGTAGAATTAAGTTTATTTTGTAGTCTGTTTCCTGAATGCAGGGCCGTCTTGGCAATGAGCCATTTCGGAGCAGTCTATGAAGTCTACATTATGTTGCAAATGCTTCCCATGTTGCGTCAGCATTTTGTAGTGAATCTAGTGATGTGTCAAATGTGTGCACTTGGTACCTTATTTCAGGTATGGTCTTAGAAAGCAGAGTGGCATTTGAAGTGTGGTATGTGTGTTGCCATGGTATTTAAGCAGCTTATCTGCCAAACTGCCAGCCACCCTCATCAGTTCAGAGTTGAATTCTGTGCAGGGACAGAAAGTTACATGAAATATACTCTTCTGTTTGACTGGCATTAGAATTGATGAGGGTGGATTGAAGATTATGACATGGATGCAGAGTAGCTGAAGACCTCTAACAATCGCTGTGGTTGAGATCAGAGGAGACAGTTGACCACTCAGGTACTGTTCTCGATCAGAGTGGTTTTGCTCATCTGGACTATTCTGATGATGTGGATCTTCTTTGCAAAGTGCTGGAGGTCGTGGTTCTGTCTGTGGAGATATTGGATCAGGAGGTCTTTCAGTTCAGTTCAGGCTCAGTTCAGTGATGTAGCTTTTCCGGAAAAATATTTTGCGGGAAATTTTCCGGAAATTTTCCGCAGAACCGGAAAAATACATTTAACTCATAATGTCAGATTTCAGTATGAGACGACACTAGAAAATTTCTCTTTTTTAAAGTTCCTTTAATTTACAGTGTTTCTGTCAATGCAGGCAATGTTCACCTTGAAAGAATTAAAATTAAGATTAAGTACTGTTCATTAGAGGTTCAGTTTGATATGTTTGATAATCGAGATATGTTTGATATGTTGTTAGTGATAATCGAGATATCTTGAACTAGATAGCAATCACAACTGCCTCTAGATTTTACTATCTGGTAATGGGTGACCATAATTTAGTGGGATACTTATCCCTTCAGGGCCCCTTGTTACCCTGACGATGAAAACTGTTTTATTGTAAATGCACTGTTCGAAAGGTTAACAATAAATGATGATTGACTGATTGATTGATTGATTGGTTGTTGGGACTTGTGAACACATTGAACAGTAAGCACTAACACTGCCACAGTGCCATCTATTGAATAAACATCAGGAATAACTACCCGGTACATAAGAGAGTATAGAGTGAATGATGTTTAAACATTATTATGCATAAATTAAATTGTTATTTAGTAATATTATATTGATGGAAAAATATCGGAAAATTTTCCGGAAAAAAACACTGGAAATTTTCCGAAATTTTCCGGAAAAATATGAAATTTTCCGGACAATTTTTCCGCCTCACAACACTAGTTCAGGCTATTACAGAGCTAAGGCAAACATCCAGAAGACACTGAGCCCATACACAACACTGGGTCAGGTACAGGTGCCTGGAAACTAGGTGTAGTTGGTTCTTGAATCTTGATTCTCCACCTCAGTTCTCATATTGAAGCTGACAGTGGCAGTTGACCTGAGGTATGAAGGGATCAGATGATTCTATGGTTTGCTTGAGCAACCGGCAACAAGGGATCTAGAGTGATAAGATTTGACTGAACACAGAACTCCATATATAGGTGTTCTTGAATTGACAGGAGGAAGACAGTTTGTTACATGATGATGAACAGTTGAACATGAAGACTAAACTGTTGCAAGAGAACACAAACAATTTCCTTGAAAAAATGTAAGTATGTCTAAAATGATCGTTTGGGTCTATGTACTGCTATTGTTTAAAATAGTGCGTTTGCTGCATCGACCTAGGCTGAGTAAATGCCAATACTATTAATTGAACGCCACTTTAATTGATTAACTTATTCTAAGCCGTATATTAATTAGAAAGTGAGTAAGTAGACAATAGATTGCACAAAAATGTAACAATTAACAACCATGTAAACATCAGAACTTTGTAACAGAGTAGTACTACTCAAAATGGGTGAAGTATTTACTTTGCTATGAGTTAAAGTATTTCCATTTTTAATACTTTCGTACAAATGAAGTGCTCCATGTAAAATGGTTTCATATAAGTGTAGTAATGCAGTACTGTGTCTGTATTAAGTGAGCAACACAGCAAGTAGCAGGACAGTTTCTTTTCCTTTGATGCTATTTATTTACTGTATTATTCCATGCTGCAAACTGAGATTGTTATAAACAGTACAAGTCAGGTAGCGTGTAGATGTTGGTAGTCAGAACCAAATCTAACTGAGTTGCTTGCTAGTTGACTACTCTGAAGTTTATTAGAAATAACAGTATAACCTACTTCGGTTTGTCATAATTGTCGTAAGCATTTCTGTTGAGTTGAGTTTCAAATATAAGTTAGAATTTATAATTAATAAATAGAGAATATAAAATTCATGTAAACTCTAAAATCTTAGAAAGTTTTATTATAAATGCTTATGTGCCATTAAAAGTGCATGTTGGAAGAATGTGTTAGCTAGTTTGACAAACCAATGCAAACTTATAGATGTATTTACACAATATAATCAATCAATCAATCAAATAATATATATGTTTATGAGTCCACAGCAATAGAGATGGAACTACATTATTGCTTGGAGGTCTTTGATCACAGCATCTGTCTATCTGGAAATAGAAAAGGAAAAAAGGTGTACAGGACATTGTCACATGTACTGCCCATTCAAAAGTAAATGAGAGAGAGCAAGAGAGAGAGAGAGAGAACATCATGAATGAGGATTACTAGATAGTCCTTGTACCGTGATTTCAGCATGTTAAGTTGTTGGCCTTGGGATACTTCAATACTATTCTTTTGTTCCTCTTACAGCTTCGTAAATGTCCAGATGTCTTTTTTAAATGTGCAAATGTCCGAATGCACATATGCTTATATGCCTGCCATTTCAATACATTAAGTTTGTGTTTCAGGTCAAGCATTGGGTCTTCACATCCTGCCGTTAGTACAGTTGGCTTAGGTAGTGATGATACAGGCAGCAGCTTAACTACCCACGAAGAAGAACCATACAGACCTGCTTTCGTCAGAAGCAGAGGCAAGACTTTTGAGATGCTTGCTTTTCACTACATGCAAGACTTCTTTTCTAAATGCTCTCTTCCCTTTAGGTCGTCTGATTTTAACAGAACATAAATAGAGATTAGTTTGTTTCTGTTTGTACTTTATTCCTAGGATAGGCTGTTTTCTGGGCTGCATTGGGTTATTATTACAGAGCTAGAGAATTTGTCAGGATATGGCAAATATCATTTTATATATTGTTATGCTACTTATTATGTTATTACTAGTCTGAAGTGATACAGCTGAGCTTTCTGGAAACTCCAGACATAATGTTTGATTGTGATTATGTGTTGTCAGGTGAGAAATGCCTCGGAGCAGATTCTCTTGAAGAGCTACTAGGCAGATCTATCATTTGTACAATTGATAACAGTTGTCCTCAGATTTGTATTGTCTAAGCAGACACTTAGTCTTGATCATTTAAATGGTGGACCTTGCTAGGAAAGGATTCAAATCTCAGAAGCATTGTCACAGTTGATATGGGAACTGGTATTCTCTTGCACAGAGGCTGAAGGAACTAACCATGGCTAAAGGAACTAACCATGGCTAAAGGAACTAACCATGGCTAAAGGAACTAACCATGGCTAAAGGAACTAACCATGGCTAAAGGAACTAACCATGGCTAAAGGAACTAACCATGGCTGAAGGAACTAACTATGGTTGAAAGGAACTAACCAATGTTAAACACTAGCATTCAGCACTGTAGAGGAAGCGTTACTGACAATGCACTTAGAAATGTTTTTTCACCTTATGACTCCTCAGATTTGTAAACTTGACAAATTGCCAATTTTCACTTGATGCACTCAAGATGATGTGGTGAAAATCGAACACATGTCATATCACCACATGCGCCAATAGAGGGCACTGCAATGGTCGAGGCGAGAGACCACAAAGGCGTGGACAAGCAAGAGAGCGAGATATCACCCTAAGCTGACGCAGTTGGTAATAGCAATCGCGACAGAGTAGATTGATGTGTCATGTGAACGTGAGCTCCTGGTCCAAGGTAACACCAAGGTCCCGGACAGATGAAGAGAAAGTAATCCAGGGGAACTCAAGAGCTAAGGCCTCTAAGTTAATTTGTGCAAGTTGTTGGCATGTGCCAAGCCAGATATATTGAGTCTTATTGGAGTTTAGTCGTAGGCGGTTGGAGGACATCCAAGCCTCTAAAGTCGACTTGGCCCGGCTAATTTCTTGGATGTATATGGCTTGGCCCAAGATAAGATTGAGAATTATTGACAGGGATGCGAATGCGGTGTATTTGTTGTCCAGGACCTTAGAGTGCTTCTGGATGAAACCTACCTATAAAGACAAATGTCAGTTGCTTCTGCGGTGCCTTGTTTTTATCAAATGCATCAGATTAGAGTCATATGGTGAGATTTATCGTTGAATGCTGCTGCAACTCTTCTCCGAGCCTTCATTCTAATGTACCTCAACTGATGTAACTCTGTCCTGATTACGGTTTGGTTTTCATCAGCCATTGGGTCATTCCATGTGCAGTGGACACAGGCATGATACAAATTGTGGGACATGATAGTCAACTGGTTAGAGTGCTCACCTTGCAATGCGGAGAATATGGGTTTGAGACAGTTGCTGTGTAGGAACCTTGAGCAAGTTCTTCACTCACAGAATTTCTCAGCATCATTGATTGATACTTGGTCATTAAATAGTGACACCAAATAAGTGTATTATAATGATAATAGTACGTTGCAAATTAATAATTAAAGTATTGAATTGCAATATATTAAATGTCTAGATACATGCATGTAGATAAGTACATACAAGCATGCGTGTATACATGCATAACTGCATACATATATCCATTAATAGGGTGTTTTTATGGTACATGTGATATTTTCAACTCAAAGATTTTTTACCGGCCAGGTCGAATTATCATCATGGCAATTCATGGTAGCATATCAGCATTTTCATACACAAAGAACTTAGAGTCTAATTTGGCAAATGACAATGTTTCTTAACCCTTCGTCGAGCGTGGGGTCAATAATGACCCCAGAGTGCATTTTCAAGTCATGGATCGATATTAAAAAGTGAAATGGCCGCTGTGATTTTTCACGAGAATTATTGTACAGCTTGTCACTACGTATTCCAGTTGAGTTTGCATACGAATTTCAGATGGAAAAAATTTACAGAACATTTATACACATAAGGTCATGGGGTCATTTTTGACCCCAGGACAGTAATTGGTGTTTCTTTCTCATTAAACAGTCTAAAGTTACACAAAAACTCGCAATATTATTTCCTTATTTCGTTTTATATTTACTTATCAGTGCTGCCCTCCCGCTTTTGCAATGCTTCCTGGCCTATTTCTCACAATTGACGACAGACTCGCTCCATATCGAGGTCGGTGCAGATTTGTACAATACAAGCCGTCAAAGTACGGCATCAAGTTAGGAATGTGTTGCGATGCTGAAGTCAAGTACAATGCCAGCACATAGGCTATTGCGGAAAAGAGAGCGCCGATGCAGCTCCTACCAAAGATCTGGGAGGAAACGTTGTCCGCCAGCTCATACAACCTCTTGAATGTGAAGGTCGCAACATGACCAGTTATAATTTTTAACCTTGCTGTTCCTGGCTAGAGATGTTCTGTAGACAAAGAAAGCGACTTTGGTTGGTAATATTCGTACTATTCTAGTAGAGTTGCCCGAAGAATTTGTAACTCCAAGAGGATGCGATTTGTAATCATCCCTTATCGGGTTCAATGAGACCGGCGACAAGTGTAAGAAAGACAAAATGGTCGTCGTCTTGTCGACTAAGCACACCTCCAGTGGGACTTTTGGTCTGGGAAACTTCTGGAGGTTATAAACTTCTACAACTGGACAAAAGTAGGAGTCAATTGTGCTGACCAGATGATAAAAACATTCAGCACGAAGTTCTCAACCAGACGTTGACCGTTAGTGCTGTTCTGCAACCAACTGGATATTGCGGCACTTTTGCTGACGTCCTCCATGAGAATTGAAGTTGGACAAGGCTCCAGTGGGAAAGCGTCGGCTGTTCATCAAGAAACTGGGGAAAGATCTTTGCCAAGAACTAAAGGAACAGTGACGACCTTATAATATGCATCTAATCTTGGGCTGATTAGGGCACCACTGAAACATGTATACGACATTCAGGAACCTCCAACAAACGAGGTTGCTGCCAAGTTTGTCCCTGACAGACAGATAGAAAAGCTACGGCTGTCTGTAAGGCATGCCATAAGAATGTATGCCCTGTCCACTGTCATATCTTCTGTCAGACATGTCTCTAAGATCAATCAGCAGACTCCTGGCAGTCTCCTATGTTCATTCTAGCGTCATTTCATTGTCAGATCTCTTTTCAGACATGTCTGCTGATTGATGGATAACTTTCCTAGACTTCTAGTAGTCTCCCATGTTCATTCTAGCGTCATTTCATGAGGGATACATTAGAATAAGAACAGCATTACAAGCCTATGTTTGTATGTGGCATCATGACATCATGAAGTGAGTCACGTTATGACGTCATGTCATGAGGAAGAACAACAAATAATGACATTTCAGTGAATATTAACAATACTAATGACCTTCTCGTGCAATCAGTAGTGTACGACCAGTATTACAAGCAATTGTTTGTATGTGGCATCATGACATCATGAAGTGACGTCATTACATGACGTAACGTTATGACGTCATGTCATGATGTCATAAACAACAAATAATGACATTTCAGTAAATAGTAATAATACTAATGACCTTCTCATGCAATCATTAGTGTACAACCACCATTACAAGGTTACAAGCATATGTTTGTATGTGGCAACATAACATCATGAAGTGACGTCATTACATGACGTCACATTAAGACGTCATGTCATGAAGAAGCACAACAAATAATGACATTTAAGTGAATATTAATTACACTAATGACCTTCTCATGCAATCATTAGTGTACAAACACTATTACAAGCATATGATTGTATGTGGCATCATGACATTATGAAGTGACGTCGTTCCATGACGTCACGTTATGACGCCATGTCATGAGGAAGTAAAACAACTATTGACATTTCAGTGAAAACTAGTAATAATAATGACATTCTTATGCAATTTATGTGCTTGTTTTATTCAAATTACATAATTATTGCTATGGGGTCAAAATTGACCCCACGCCCTTAGTTGTATAGTTTTTTCCCCGCCCGACGAAGGGTTAAGGTGAACCCAAAGTGGCTGATATTAATTTTGAAACTTCAAATTTTAGACACACCATAATTTGCGTAATATTCAAATCTGACAGATTCCTATGAGATTTGTTGTTTAGTTGCTGAATGACTAATAGATTTATGCATCAATGATTAAAGTTTCAAATTGCCAATTTCTTGTAGGACTGTTATCCCCAGTTCGTTGTTGAATTGCAGTCAATGTTGTTGAATTAGTTCAGGTGTAAGTATCTTCCTCAATCTATGAATTCTTTGGTTTCAGAGCCCATGGTACGTATGATGCCGCAACCGAGACGTCATCCTGAGGATGACATTCTTTACAGATGGCGCATTCAGCGAAAGCGAGAACTGGCAAAAGATCAAGTGACAAAGTTTCGGAAAGAACCACCGAACAACAATTTCTCAAGTCAGGTGATGAAGTCAAAAGACTGGAATCGACATATATAGGTCACTACATTGCATTATCAACAGGTCACCCGTTGATAATGCAATATTAACCTAGTCACAGGCCCAATGCGATTTGTGGATGAGATTATGCAATTACAGGGTGGCCACAACTCTGGAAAACAGGGAAAACTCAGGGAATTTCTTAACTCGGGAAAACTCAGGGAAAACTCAGGGAATTCCTCCAGCACTCAGGGAATTTGTTCAGATCAATTATTTAACGCATGTTCTGGCGTGATTTCTTTGTGCAAGAGATTAGGAGGTCTATTATTGTATAGGAGCAGAATGTGAATATGTAACATTGCCGAAGGTCTTGCTAAAACTTTTGACAGAGATAGCAGCATTGCTGATTACAACATGTCCCGGTATGTTATTATTTAATTGTCTGTGCAGCCTCTTAATATGGTTTCTCAAGAGAGAGGTAGCCGCTGGTGCAGACTCATTTTCAAAGTTGATGAAAATAAAGGTCGATACAAAAGAAAACTGGTGTTTGTACAAGTATCATGATCTTGGTGTTGCAGCGAAGACTAAATTAACACGGTGCAATGTGGCAGATTGCGAGAAACAACACTTCATATGGACTGCGTCCAATTTCTGTCCGCAATGAGTGCAAGTGGCAGTGTCGATATACACATCTTGTTGAAAGTCTTTACAAGTCATGGAACATTCTCTCTGCTGTTGCAGATATGGCGAAAATGCAATATTCCACACTTTGAAAAGCACAGAGATGAATCCTTCATTTGAGAATTTCATACTCGAATTTTACTTGAAGTGTCTAGACAATTGATCTGAATATGCAGACATTTGGTGGGTCATCAGATTGATTCCAGTGTTGTCACATGGCAGTGTGGCAGTAGAGAGTGGCTTCAGTGTCAATGGTGACATGCTGGTAGAAAATCTTCATGAAACATCTCTAGTTGCTTAGCGAATGGTTTTTGATTCCGTCAACAATGCTGGTGGTGTTATGGAAGTAGCTATTGACAAACTAATGTTACAAGCTACAATATGTATGTGGTACTAGATCTCGATATGAAGAAGTAATACCTGCAAGTAAAGCCACCAAGGCGAGAGATGGTGCAAAATCTGCTTCGAAGAGGAAGATAGCTGCTAAAATGAAATATCTCAAAGCCAAGCTGACTGGAGATGCAGACAGTGCTGTGTTAAACATTGAGCATGAGATGAAGGAGCTAAAGAAACTGAATTAGTCTACATTGGGGCAAAGTAGTTGCAATTAGGTGCATTCACAGTACTTGTTATTCATTCGGGGGTTTATATAACGCCTATTCAGGGGTGTACTCAGAGGTGCTCCCAACTCCAGCCATTGGCATTAAGCTTCACTTTAGTGATTGCCTTTGCATCTGAAAAGGTGTGTGAACACAGTAATGTTTCAATATTTTTGTTTTTACTAATTGATCTGAACTATTATGAGGAAACAATATAAAAAGTGACGAAAGGTGCGGCTATAAGGGGAGAAGGCCGCTCAAAATTGTATAACTTTTGATCTTTGGGCCTATATAATTATAATAGGAAAGTGATTAAAATGTGCTCTGGAAAATTCAAAAAATGACTCTGGAAAACCTGGAAAACTCAGGGAATTTTGAAATCATATTTCTGTGGCCACCCTGAATTAGCCCTCAGGTTAGATAAAATATTGACCAGGGTACTTAGACATTAGGTATGGTGCCATTTAAAGGTCTGTGAGAAGCAATGGAGCATGACTGATTTGTTGATAATAAATTGAATTAATTTAAACATCTAGTGGTATTTACAATTGCAGCAACCATGAATACTGAGAATGATACAAATTCAGCTTAGGGTCCTGCAAGGCGAATTGACATGTTTAGCCAATGTTAGTTTCCCAGCTGTGTTATGAGATGCCATGGCCACCATTGCAATTCACCCATCCACAGAGGAGCAGATCCAGTCCAATGGTGAACCAAAGATTTCATCAGAGATTTGGAGGCATCAAATGGGATGTCGTTTTCCATTGTTTCGAATGCTGTGCTGGCTTCCAAGACAGTCTAGAATCATTGACCAGTATCAGAAATCAGCATGCACTGGAGAGAGGCACTGTTCAAGTTTTACCTTGCCAGAATGATCAGTGCGTGATGGAGCAGTGTAAAGATGAATATCGTGGCATACTGCAGATGCTGGTTTCTCATCCTGTCAGTTAGAATGTCAGTTTGCTTCTGTAGCTGAAAATTCATTCTAAGGGCATTTTGCTAGTATCAGCCAAAATGCAGGAAATTCTTGCTTGAAGTTGATGCTTCTGATTGACTTTTTTCGTCGGATGAGTTTGCTACATATAGCTCTGTGAAATTTCTTGGCAACGTCTTTGACAGGCAGTTATGAGTCAACATCAGGTTGTGTCCACTTAAACAAAAGCATCATTGATTCAGGATTCACCTTAACTGAAATTCTGACTGACAGGATGAGAAACCAGCATCTGGCTTTTATTCACAGCAAGTGCTATATGAATTCTACTGAATGCACTAGACTGTGTATCCTGCGCATAGCCACACATGACAACACAGCCTGTATCAATGATGCTTTGTTTTAGTGGAGACAACCGGATTCTGACTCGGGAACGGTCACTTTTCAGACGACTGATCCTCACAGATCACAACCAACAGACAAAGAAAAAGACATAGAAATGAAGGTTACATATATTATAATAGACATTTGTTAGATTAGAGATTGTTTGTGAATTGTTAAACCCAATTCATAATGAAGTTAACCAGGAGGTCAATGAACTGAGTATTTCTTTGGATTTGATCGCTTCATTTATGTAGCTCAGTATGTATGTACTACGTGTATGTGTGTTAGAGGTGTGATGAATAACTGTGAACTCAGATTTTTGGCCGAATTATTTAGTAGCCTGAATATTCGTGTTCAGGAAGAACATGCAGCCGGAGGGTTGCGGGTTCGAATCCACCTCAAGCCGCCCGCGGCGTAGGACCCTGGGCAAGTCCTTCACTTGCAATTGCTCATGCGCTTCGGCGTGAAACTCCGATCCAGTGTCCGCGCTGTAGTCGGGAGCGCCTCTGAGTAGAGATCTTGAAGGGACGCTATAACAAGTGACCTTAATAAATAAATTTAAAAAAATTTAAAAAAATTTAAAAAATTCGATACCAGTCCTATGAATTGCCCAGTTTGTAGCCAACCAAACCAGTGATATTGAGTATGAGAAATCTGTTTTCCCATGGAGCAAGTTCTAATGTTTAAATTACTTTTGACACATTACTTTTGGTTTGATATTGTTGGCCGATATATTTGCTATATGTGTAGAATTGTCTGTCTTGGTGAGTTTCTTTTGCCAAATCCATTATCCTCCAGTTTGATGTTGCTGCTTTTGCTTCTTCCTGGTATCACAATTCAAACTTACAAACTCTCCAGCAAGTTCTGAATTTCATGGCTAGAATCATAACTTCAACATCAAAATACTCAGGCTTGCTTCACTGCATTGGCTTCCCACTGAACAGGCATACCGAGCAATGCGACAAATCTACCAAGGGTCTCAAGCATGGTTATACTGGTAGTTACCATAACAGATACACTCAGTTTTGCGACACATATCAAAAACATAATGTTTTCAGGCTCAGTCACTCGTACCCTCGTAGCGCATGGCCTCCGAAAACCCGATTTGCACGACGTGATACGTACTACAACTCTAGCAAAAATGCTTTATGCCTCACAAGCATGGTGGGGATTTACTTCCCAGAAAGACCGCGAGGTGCTAGAAGTGGTGCTGCGACGTCTCATCAAAGGGCAATACCTCCCCTCAGACATTCTAACTATAGAACAGCAATGCCTAAATGCAGACTATTGCCTATTCTCAGCTGTGCAGAGAAACGAAGGACATGTCTTAGCGCCTTCGTGAGTTTCTTGTAAGGCGCTATATAAATGGCCATATACATACATACATACATACATGACTTGTTTCTGCCAAAAAGACATACTGGACATGGTCTACGCCCTCGGCTCATGATCGAGAAATACCATCAGCAGACTGTCTCACCAGAAAAACATTTATAATTAGGATGATTTATCAAAGATAAATAAGATTTATCATAAACAACATGTGAACATACAATTCATAGAATGCATAAATAGTCTAATCCAGAAATACAGAAAACAATCCTTTAAACTTTCATGTTAGCCAAAATGCGGTTTGCAATTGGTCTTACAATAAAGAATATTCTAGTCTATTCTATTAAAATGAGAATGATAGCATTGCATTGTAGCCAACCATATAAAATACCTAATATTTCAAGTCCTTGGTCCTTAAATTCAATAATCAATATTCAACCAAATCCTCTCCAGCTACCTCACTATCATTTTTGCCAAAATTAGGACTGGTCTGTAAACTCTGTATGAAGAAGCCTATTCAGAACTGATGCTTGGGTGGCATTCTGTGGTGCTCCTGATGCTGTTATGGTGAGGAGATGGAATGGACAGTGGATGATGGAATGACAGTGGATGATGGAATGACAGTGGTTGATGGAATGATAGTGGATGATGGAATGACAGTGGATGATGGAATGACAGTGGATGATGGAATGACAGTGGATGATGGAATGATAGTGGATGATGGAATGACAGTGGATGATGAAATGACAGTGGATGATGGAATGATAGTGGATGATGGAATGACAGTGGATGATGGAATGACAGTGGATGATGAAATGACAGTGGATGATGGAATGACAGTGGATGATGGAATGACAGTGGATGATGGAATGACAGTGGATGATGGAATGATAGTGGATGATGGAATGACAGTGGATGATGGAATGGACAGTGGATGATGAAATGACAGTGGATGATGGAATGACAGTGGATGATGGAATGACACTGGGCAGATGTCAGCCTTGGAGGTCATTGGGGGCTTACTGCACTTTTGAATTGATTTGAAGTTTTCTGTAAAGTTTTATGGTTGATGTTCATCGATTCTTGTTTCTGTTCAGAGAGATGCAGTCATTCAGACGTCGGGAGTTTTAGATGAGCCGCCGTCGGTCGTTTCCTACGTTCCAGTCGCCTGCCCTCATGTGGCGCCATCTGGCACCGTTTCTGTTGTTACTCCTCACTGTCATTTAAGCTGTGATATACTGACGACCCAGGCAGCAAATGGGTCCTGTAGACTCTATTCCAGGCGGCACAATGCAACAACATCCATGGGCGATGGTGATGGACCCAATCAAGTGGTGGCACACAAAGCGCAGCATAATTTAGGTCAAATGGATGATGGGAAAAGGACTCCAAGCCATGCAATCAATTTAGACAGAGATCTGTCTGATGAAAATATTCCAGAAAGAGAGGCCCGATGTCCATGCATGCATTCCACACAGGATGTGGATTTGGTGAAAGAACGAGCAAATCGTAAGAAATCTACTCTTCAGAAACAGAAAAAGCAGAGGTCATTACGGCCACAGAAGGTCAGTCAGAACACGGTCGTTGATGGACACGACTTTAATGATACTGAAGTTTGGCAGACAACTGATTATGAGTGTCACGCAGAAACAGAGGCTGCAGATGCAGAGGAGCTGAGAGCGCCTAATCGGCAGAAGAAGCGCTTAATGGGAAGAGAAGCTTCAGACATCAACTCAAGAAGATTGACTGATATTATTGCATTGGAAGACGAAGAGACAGACAGACGACATGAGATGCAGCAGAAGACCAAGTCGGACAAAGACAGAAGACGACGACTTTACATTCCGAAGAGCCAGAGCAGTCCAATCCCCATTCGATCGACAATTAGACAGGTAATGTCACAGCCAAACAGTGTTTGGAGATTTTGAACTTCAGTTATGCCTACTTACTGCTTCAAATATTCTCTAACGAGATGAAAATATGGTCAATATGCAGCACTGAAGATGCAGCACTTGCAACCACGCAGTGTTACTAATTATATTCGTTTATTGAGAAAGACAACTCTAATTGGCACACAGCAATCAGTTACAATGTCAAAGAAGTAGTTCACAATAACAACTATTAAGTATCTGTAGTATATTAGTAGTTATGCTTGAACCTACAGACCATTGCTTATTAGTTGTAATAAAATATTAATCATTCACTATGCTATTGCTTTTACACCAAAATGGACTGATATTTTGCAAAATATTTCTGTTTATTTCAAAAAAGGAAAAAACAATATGCCAAGGGCATTTCTTAGTAGTTCTCTTGAGGAAGTACTATATAAATTTACCAATTTAGAAACTACCAGGGGTTCTTGAAACTAGTTTGAATGAAAACGATGTTATTGCCGTGTAAGACTGCAAGCCCTTTCATTGAGTTTCGTAAAGTTTCATTCTGCTACTGTAATGATACTAATTGTACATCTACTGTAATTGACTGTGTATTGTGTTCTACTGTATGTGTCAATTTATATAGCTCCTCTTGCAGAACAAACTACTTTAGTGAAATTTCTATCGTTGCATTGCAGGTGATCAATGACCGGTTGCTAGTGGCATCTGGTTCTCTCGTATCAAGCTTAGAGAACTTTGAATTGTCAAGTCTAGATTTGACTGTCAGTGAACTGGAAGAACCAGTACATGACAGTTCAGTGCCTGCTGCCGATCTGGGTGGAAGAAGTCCTCCAGGTACAGATTTTCTTTTGTCATTATCATCATTCTGTAAAACTTTAACGACAGGCTGCATTGATTTCCCAGTCGCTTTTAGTATATGCTTGTCGTTAAAGTGTTCGCTTGTCAATCTAGAAATTAATCCTTTGGTGGTCATGAAGAAACAGAGAATAAATCCTTGCAACTCATCAATTGTCTATAATTTCCAAGACCAGCAATGACAGATTGAGGTGGTAGAGTCCAATAACCTAGCTCAGCTACCATAAGACATCTTGCTGTTTTGATGTTTCTTCAGCCTTCAACATGGTTGACCATGAAATTCTACTCCAACGCATTGAGATCTCCTGTGAACTGAAAGGTTCCAGACTTCTTTGGCTTTGGTCTTACTTGTCTGATAACACTCAAATGATCATCATTTCTGACGACTCCATGACTCAGTGGGTCCCTGCTATGTGTGTGTTCTACAGGGTTCTGTCCATGGCCCCTCTTATTTATTTATACACGGCTGATATTCCTTCCCTTTTTCCCAAGTCATGCGGCTATCAGCCTTCTTTTTGTTGACGATGTCCAGGCGTATTACATGTGCAACTTCTTGCTAGTCATATTGACACTTTTTCCCAAGATCTCCATCTAATCGCCTTTCTTTAAATTCCTCCAAAACCCAACTTATTTGGTTTTGCAATCCCCAGCAACTCCTGAAACTCGACTATACGTTACACTCTGAAAAGTTTCCCCATTTCACATTTTCATCTAGCGTTCATGACATAGGGACACCCTAGATAGCTCTCACCTTCACTGAACATATATTGAAGCTTACCCATTCCTCTTGGTTCCAACTTAGGCATCTCAGGGCTTTTCACAGATCTATTTCATCCACTACCTTCATCTCAATTGTCCATGCTTTTGTCTGTCCTCGAATTAATTCTCTCCTTGTTGGCTTACCCAAGGTTCGTCTATCTCCTCTTCAGTCCATACTGAATGCTGCTGCAAGACTTACAGCTCGCCTCCCTCGATTCTCTCACATCTCTACATTTATGTATGTATGTATGTATGAGCCCTTGTTATAGCGCCCCTTCAAGATTTCTACTCAGAGGCGCTCCCGACTACAGCGCGGACACTGAATCGGCGTTTCACGCCGAAGCGCATGAGCAATTGCGAGTGAATGACTTGCCCACGGTCCCTACGCGGCTGCTTAAGGTAAGTTCGAACCCGCAACCCTCCGGCTGCAAGGCACCAAACATACCCCCTTGAGGTGTATTCGAACCCGCAACCCTCCGGCTGCAAGGCACCGAACATACCCCTACACCACCATGCCCCACAATCTCATGCACTTTTATTATGGCTGAACTACTTCATTGGCTATCTCTTTCTGCACACATCCAATATTCTCGTGCTCAAACCTCAGCTGGGTCTTTCTCCATATTCTCCGTCCCCTCTCTGCCATACCGCTGCATCCTCTCAGATTCTGAAAGGCTTATGCTGTGAGAAATGCTTTATAAATGATCAAATACTGATACCAATTTGTGTTCACAGAAACTTTCAGAGGACGTTGCAGTGTAGTGCTCACTGAGAATTTTCAGTTTCTATAATTTATTTCAATTTTTTTCGGTTGCTCTTATGAAAGGTTGCCATGGCAAACTGCATGTTCTGTGTCAAATACAAAAAGAAAGAAAACTTCAAAAGAAAATAAGTATAAAGTGTCCTATATTGTACTCTGCTTTTTTTGTCATTTTGTTATTACTTTGTCTGATTGTAACCAGGCAAAATCTTTTAACAACTGTTTAGGTGACTTGAGCATATTTTTCTTCATTATTTTAGTCAATCTGGAGTCTGTTATCTATTCTGATGGTGAAGAATTTGCAGATGACGATATCTTGTGTAATCTTCGACAGCGGTGCCTCTTCTGTCTTCAACGGCTGCAAGAGCTTGATCAACTTATTCTGGAATCAAAGAGAGCCTAGCCACCAAACCTAGCTACTGTCTTTGCTCAGTTGCCTAATTTATAGATTTTAAGTACTCTCTGCACAACACTGCATAATCTGGTTTTTATGCTGTCGTTGGCTGGAATTGAAGAACTGAAGTAAAGTATTTAGGTTCAACAGCTGCAACTTGATCAAGTAAATAGGTAGATAACAGTAAATCGTCTTCCTTTTAAAATCAGAAAAGTGAGCTAATTAGTCTGTCACCTTCCTTGTTCCACAAGTGCTATGAAGTCTGTTTTGTTTGATCGTGGAATGGGACGAGTTTTTTCTTCAAGTTGCGCTTTACACATTTTCACGTATGTCTTATGCTATGTCAAAAAATACAAATTAGGATTTGCATTCTAGTTGCAATGACATGTCCTCTTACATGACGTCCTTTTTGGTTGCAGTTGGAAATGTTTTTCAATCGGAATGTGGAAAAGAGCTATACCAATTAAAACTTTAAACTTTTGTGAAATCTTTATTTGTAAGAAGTGTACAGGATCACATTATTCATGTTGGCATATTTTCTAAACTTTTATGGTTGTAGACTTCTGTCTTTTATTTGTAAAAAGTGTATGCGATTGCATGACTCATGCTTGACAGATCTTTTAAGCGAACAGTGAAAACAAACAGTGGAAGCATGCACTTCACTTGACAGATCTGCTATGTACAAGGCTTTGCAGAATGCCAAATTCAAAGCAGTTTGTTAGCAAACAATTCCAGATTTAAGCTACACGTAGTCATAGCAAATCTGAGTAACATGTTTTAACAAATTTCAAGAAATTCACAAACTGTAGCTGCAAGAAAATGAGTTTGCTGCCTTAGGTGACGTTCATTCATTTATTCATTCATTCTGAGAATGTAGGCCTATATAGCACTTCTTCAAGAGACGACCTACTCAGAGGCGCTCCCTGCGCTAGCCTATGTTAAGTGTCATTAATACGAAGAAAAAATTACATCGGTTAGCAAAACAATGCACAGTAAGCGGCAGGTCACACACACAGGTGGAACCAGCCAACAGATTCCCATTAAAAGCTGACGGATGGCATAGTTTCTGAGCCAATGTACGATAGATAGAGTAGAGCAGCCATAGGTGACAACGTCCGCACGCACGATGATGCTACCGACAAGCAGTCCCTTACTAGTAGGAGATGATGCATGTCCGGCTATTGATCAAGGCACAAGGAGTATGCAGAAACAAGGTATACGTCGTGTGACGGTCGGTAGATCGAAATGCCTTCAGTGACTGAAGGTCGAGGTCACTCCAACGGTACGCGTCGGTTGTCCTCCACCGAGACGAAAACACTTGGCTATAGGCGGTGCACACGGTTCATATGGCTCGGGCTTGACAGTACATCAGAAGGATGGGCCTGATGCACTCATGGGCCAAGGCGACTTTGAACAAAATACCCTCGAACGCACACAATCCTTGACAATACCGATGAATGAGTCCGGTACGGAAACCTAGCACCAGTAAACTGCATTTAGACGAAATAATCCGTCAAAATGAAGGAGACATTAATCAGCGACCGACATTGGCCGATGACATGAGCAGAAAATGTTACATTAGCCATCCTGGGAAGAGGCCATTGTGAATCAAACCATTGCACATTGCGGCTGTGCATGTAACTTTGATCTGTGTGGGGTAACCTAGTTGGTTAAGTTGTATTGGACTAGCAAAGGCTATACTATCGATTCCAACCAGACCCAACATATAATGCTGCATACAAACAAAATCAGTTGGCATCTCTTGATAGCATAGACTACTTAAATTACAGGACTGTAGGCGCTCATGCTCGGGACTTGGAACTTGGGTCCATTCTCAATTTACACTTTGTATAACAAAAAATGAACAAATAGTCCGATTTGCATGATCTCTTTTTTGTTCTATTTGTCTCGACGAGAGCCATATTAGGGGAAAATATTGACGCTAAATTCTGGATAATTCAAGGTCATTTCAAGGTCAGAAAAAATGAAATCTAGCAAAAATCAGAGAAAAATGGCCAGATCTCAGCAAACAATTCTTGAAATCCGATAATTCTTTCTTGTGTTTCTCTCCTAGATAAGGGCTACCTGGAACAAGAAACTAGACTATTAAATATAAGGCGATCCAAGGTTATTTTAAGGTCAAAAAGGTCAATTTGAGAGGAAAATCAGAGAAAATAGCCATAGCTCAGACAAATATTGTTACATTTTAATTATTCTTTTACCAATTTGCTCATGCCGATAAGGGCAAGACGATAGTACCTAAAGGTTAAAATAATCCAAGGTCATTTCAAGGTCAGAAGGTCAAAATGAAAAGAAAATCACCATATCTAAGACAAATGTTGTTTTATTTGATTGATTCTGTGTTATGGTCATTGTTCCTTGATTTTGACCTCTTTACCTTGAAATGACCTTGGGTGAACCCAAGGTCATTTGAAGATCAAAGGTCAACATCAAGGAACAATGACCATTACACAGAATATTGTTTAATTTGGGTGATTTGGTGTTATGGCAATTCTCCATTTATTTTTACATTTTGACCTTGAAACGACCTTGGGTTACTTAAAGGTCATTTGAAGGTCAAAGGTCAAAATCAAGGAACAATGACCATTACACAGAATCACCCAAATAAAACAACTTTTGGCTGAGATATGGTCATTTTCTTTTGATTTTGACCTTCTGATCTTGAAATGACCTTGGATTATTTTAACCTTTAGGTACTGTCGTCTTAGCCTTATCGGCATGAGCAAATTGGTAAAAGAATAATTAAAATGTAGCAATATTTGTCTGAGCTATGGCTATTTCCTCTGATTTTCTTCTCAAATTGACCTTTTTGACCTTAAAATAACCTTGGATCGCCTTATGTTAATTAATTAATAGCGTTGTTTCTTATCCCAGGTAGCCCTTATCTAGAAGAGAAATACAAGAAAGAATTAGCTGATTTGAAGAATTATTGGCTGAGATCTGGCCATTTTTCTCTGATTTTTGCTAGATTTCATTTTTTCTGACCTTGAAATGACCTTGAATTATTCAGAATTTAGCATAAATATTTTCCTCCAATATAGCTCTCGTCGGGACAAATAGAACAAAAAAGAGTTCATGCAAATCGAACTATTCATTCATTTTTTGTGATAAAAAGTGTAAATTGAGAATGGGCCCAAGTCGAGGCTGAGCGCCTACAGTCCTGTAATTTAAGGGGTCTATGCTTGATAGATATCCTGTATAATGAAGCATGAAGCTGGAAAGTAGTACAAACACACTACAAAAACACTAGTACATATAATATTATGTATAGAGCCTGAAGGCACTAAATTGCTTGAGAAAAACAACAACAGTTAGTAGTTAGTTCAGAATACGTGATAAAATTAGATGAACGAGTAGTACAACAGTCAAAACGGTGGAATAGCTCAGATGATTCATGTGACCTGAAACAAAACAAAAACACTTTCTATATAATAAATAATCAAGACATATGCTAGAGAAAAAGTACATGCCAAAATATGACTTTGAATTCTTCAGTTAATAGTATAATGTATTGGGTTGGGTTAATAAAAAAAACAGTATCCTAACCAAAGTTATGCTGGAAGCACAATATAGCAACATTAGGAACAGTTGACAGCCATCTCAAAATAATCTACTGCATAGTTCTCAACGTTGATTTTAGTCGTTTACAAGATACCTACATTACAAGTTCTCTTTATTGAATTATATGTAAATCGCTTTCGTTTCGTTATGACGATTGTCCACAAAACAAATGGGACTAAAACTAATTTATCCTGCAAAAGTCCCGGATGTAAAACTGTCTATATTTTAATGATGCATAAATTTTATTAGCAGATGCCAGTAAATATCATGTATCAAAAGATTTCAGCAAATGGATTTTTATGGTTAGCAAATGGGACCAGTTCTTTTAGACTGAGGACCCACATTTTTGAAATGTGTGTGCTGGAGCATTATGGCAGCTATTTATGTACATCTGATTTGCAGTTTGGATTCAAAAATGGATTGGGTTGTTCACATGCAATCCTTGCAGTCGGAACAGTGGTGGACTACTTTACAAGTCATGGGTCAACTATCAACTTATGTGCATTAGACATGTCAAAAGCTTTTGACAAAGTGAATCACTTTGCTTTGTTCAATAAGCTAATGGACAGACAGATTCCTCGTGAAGTTCTGACCACCCTTATAACCTGGTATAGTCTCAGTGCAGCCTTCGTGAGGTGGGACAATATATTTTCAGATATGATAACTCTAACCTGCGGAGTTAGGCAAGGTGGTGTTCTATCTCCAGTTCTATTTGCTGTTTATGTTAATGACCTAATTGAAAGGCTATGTCGATCCGGTCATGGATGTAGAATTGGGGAGACCTACTTAGGGTGTGTCATGTATGCAGATGACCTCATTTTAATGTCAGCATCCCTGTGTGATCTCCAAGTTATGGTTGACATTTGCTCTATTGAGCTAGAGGGTATTGACATGAAGTTAAATGTAGCCAAATCTCAAGTGATAAGGATTGGATCACATTTCCGTACTGCGTGCAAGAACATCAATGTCAACGGAGTAGAAATCAATTATGTAGACAAGCTAAAATATCTGGGCTGTTTTCTGGTTGCAGCCAAGTCATTTAAACTTAGTTTGCATGAAATGCGTGTGAAGTTTTATCGGTCATTTAACTCATTGTATAGCAAATGCTACAAATTTAGTGAGCCTGTTTTGTTGTATTTGGTTAGTGCACACTGTAAACCATTTCTCCTGTATGGAATGGAGGCTATAAGCCCTACCAACAGTGAGCTCAATTCCTTAGAGTACACGTACAGCTCTGCTATATGTAAAATTTTCAAAATATGTCATAGCAGTGTTGCATCGGTACTGCAATTCATGCATGAAAATACTATTAAAGACTGTTGGTTTTCCAGAAGACTGCGTTTTATGCACAAATGCCGTTCGCATGACAATGAGGTTGTCAGGTTTCTGTGTTTTATCTCAGACACCATAAGTGGATGAGATTTTCTTGTTTTGCTTTTCATGTTTTTCATGTTCATTTTTTGTTGTGCTACCAATGTTTTTGGTGAATTAAAGATTGATATATTTAACACTCTGACAATGAGAGTGTACACAAAGTGACTGGGAAACCAATGCAGCTCTTCGTGTTCAAGTAAAACTGTCGATGAACTGGGCTAAATTCTTGAATTTTCCAGATGTGCAAGTAGGTGAGGCATCACTTCTATCCTGACTTCTATCGTCATGATGCATCAATAATTATTGGAATGCTCCAGCAAAGTTGTAGCAATATCATAATCCACTAGAGAAACCAGGTTGAATTCCAGTGTAATCCAGGTCGTTAATGACATCTGAACACTTGACAGAAACAGAGCCTTGACTGAACCAGCGATAGAGAAAGGCCAGGATCCCTTTTCTTATTTGTCATCGGGTGATGACAATTCTCTAATGCCTATGGGCCCTACTGAAGAATTACTTCATAAGAGAGGACAGTCATTTTCATGCTACCTTTTATTAAATCTAAATTGTAAACGTGAAAAAGCCAGCTGCATAGTTCTCAACGTTGTTTTTAGACATTTACAAGATACCTACATTACAAGTTCTCTTTATTGAATTACATGTAAGTCGCTTTCGTTTCGTTATGACAAAACAAATGGGACTAAAACTAATTTATCCTGCAAAAGTCCTGGATGTAAAATCAGAGCCACAAATATAATCTAAGTCAATCAATTTTCATCTGCTTCTGTAATAATAATTATTCCCAGCTGCAACTCTTCTCATGGGCCTCCCAAAGCAGCACTTCACCACCCCCCCTTCCTTCAATAGGTTTTAAATGCATCAGCTAGGCTCATAGCCTCACTCTCTCGCTTTGCTCATATCTCCACATATGTGCTTGAAGTTTTGCGCTGGCTCCCTATTGCTGTGCACAACTGCACATCCACTATAAGATCCTCTCTCTGGTCTCGAAATCCTAGCCAAGCAGTGCCCCGAAATACGTCTCAGACGAATACGATCTGCATCCTTTCATCTTGCTCTTTGCGCTCTTCAGATCAGTTTGATCTATTTGTTCTTAGGACTAGGACAGCTCTGACCCAACACCGGGCGTTTGCTGGGGTGGGTCCCTCCATTTGGAATGACCTTCCCCCTCGCTAGGGGCTAAACTAAAGACTGGTTTTTCCTCATTGGTCTCTCGCTCTTTAAAGGCGTTTCTTTTTCCCCGGGGCTTCCGTGCTGAAAGCGTCTCCAATAATTTATCAAACACCTCTGCAAAAGGTACTTTATCAATTATTGGATACGATATGATGATGGGCAGGCAAGTTGAAACAGATGAATTCAA
>JACEVL010000783.1:654779-804779 GCA_020284085.1 Aporrectodea caliginosa
TGTATGTACATATGTATATATATGTAAGTACATAGAAACATGTACGTGTATACGTACATACATACATACATACATACAATCATACATATATGCATACATACTGCCGGTCATAGGAGCTCCTAGTGCCTTCACAAACTAATGTCCGCCTAGGCCGGACATAGGAGTAAAACCGGTTTTATATTTGTCCGGTCACAGCGGCCACTGGAGTGGTAAAGGTTAATATAATCATTTAAATGTTGCTCACCGGCTTCATTTGATTTATTCTGTACAGGTTTAGCTCCTAAAATAAAACATGTGACAGCCAAGTAAGGTTGACCAGTTAGAAATACAAGATGAACAAGTTTTTAAGTTTCTTTACAATGCCCAGAAGAAAACTGCTACGTTTGGAAGTAGATAAAATCAACAAAACATGAGCTTATATCACAATGACTTTCCTCACTCGACCTACTCATCACACAGACCTTGATCCAGGTCAAAGTGACCTTTTAGGAAACAGAGATATGCAGTATTATCATTCTTTGCTTTTAATTTAAAATGTGATCCTGTCTCAAATATTAGTATTCTCTGCCCAACAAGTTTATGATTACCATCAGGCTCTTAAAATTAGAAGAAACGATCGTACCAGTTACACCAGGAGCAGAATCTTCCGTTGCTGCTCTTTGTCTTTCCTTTGCATCCATCGTTTTAATCACGGGCTGATCGGTTTTCTCAAGATTCACTCGATAAGTCACTTAAAGATAACAACGTCTTAACTAAAGCTCATTCGGAAGCTTAGTTTGCTGTCCAAGAGACACTTTATTAAATCTATCCAATCAATCCTATTAAGATATACGATAGGAAAAATATTAAAGTTTTGAGCATCAACCTGAATGCGATAAGATAAAGCCATCTTAAAGAAAGATGAATGGCACTTTATATTAAATAATTCATTAAATAAATAAATTACATAAAGCCATCTTAAAGAAAGATGAATGGCACTTTATATTAAATAATTCATTAAATAAATAAATTACATAAACATGCTAGGCCTATGTGTAAATTAATTGTAATGGCACTAGAGACCTCTTTATTGGCAACAAATCTTACTGCAAATTCAAAACTCGTGAATCTACTAACAAAATTGTTATTATATTGCAGAGCTCTCAAAATACTCGTACTTTCGTTAGCTCTCAAAATACTCGTACTTTCTTAGTCTACCATGTATGTATCAGCCTCCAGTTCCTTACCTGGTTTAAGGGCAAGGCAAGTTTGGATCAGGTTCTAAATGTCTAGGAGGACTGAGAGAGGAAGAATTTCAAAGTTATTATTATTATTATTATTATTATTATTATTAGACTGTCATTTATAGCGTGCCTAAACAAATTAGGAATCTTGCACAAAAGCGCGTAACAGAAAAATCAATCATAGTAAATCTTAAACAGATATATTTTAATGTTAGTTTTGAAAATCGATAATGTTAAGGATTTGCAGATAAAGACAGGGAGTTTGTTCCATTCAGCCGGGCCGGCTAGCGCAAATGCCCTGTTACCAAGTTTTTGAGTGATCATGTCACAACTAAATCACCTTGAGATGATGAACGAGGCCCTCATCTGGATGGGAGAGAGGAACAGGGTGTAACAAGTGAAGAAAGGTATGCAGGAGAAGAGTTTGTGTAGATTCGGTACATTAGAAGACAGATTTTGAAATTGATGCCAGCTTGTATGGGAAGCCAGTGTAGTTGGAATGCGGAACTCTGAGAGCTGGAATATGAAGAAGTGTTGTGTTTGTTTTCCCCAATGAGTTTGTGGATTGTTGAACTGGTGGACAAGAGGCTGATATGTCACCTGGTAATGTTGTGATGGTGAGGTTTCCAGAAGAAACTCCTAGTCCAGTTGATTGGAGCAGTTGGTCACAAGGATCCATGAACGCTTGGCTAATGTTGGACATTTAGTCACTTTTCTCTGTCACTAACTCAGTCTTTCCTGTGACTAGAAAGTGTCTCTTGATAGTTTTAGACAGAGTAAACTTAAAACAGAATTTTGACAATGCCTCTAAACATAGTTGTACGTGCAAAATATAACGATGACTGACTGACCTGCATTTCTGTTGCTGTCATGTTGTTCAATGTCGTCTTCTGGAACCAGTTGATGATGATCACCTCCTCCTGCATTCAGTCCACGTCCAGTCGTCGTCGTCGTCGTCGAATGGTGTTTCTTGTGATGCCCTGATGCACAGTTAACATGTAATTAGCACGGTAGTAGTAATGGATGCCAGATCCATCACTCTATTAATCAACATTCTATTAACATGTTGATTCTGTTAATGACGAAATGCATAATAAATCATATTTAATAACAGATTTCACAATAACCAATTGCTTTGAGTGCTTGGCTTGTAATGTCGACAGCCCTTACAGCCTTTCCCCAATGCAGTTACTTCCTTAGGCAAGTCCTTCTTCGGCCATGTCTTGCGCAACTGTCCCATCGATGCTCTGTTGTATGATCATAAACTGTGGGAGAAGGGCAATGTCAAATACAGTTGTAACTTTATTTACCGGTATATTACAAAAATACATTTCCAGTGAATCCAATAAAATTAAACTTTTACTTTCAAACTAGGTGTTAACTGGTTAATAATCACCTGCTTAATAATCACCTGGTTGATAATCACCTGGTTAATAATCACCTGATTGATAATCATCTGGCCTTAGACAACATCGTGGCTTGATATAGTACAAGTGGTGTTCACCTAATATCCAGTTGATGTCCAACAGCATCAGCAGTTTCCATCTGTTATAGGTCTAGCAATGACTGTGTTTTACCAGCCACACTAATGCTAATGAGTATTTAAGTGTGTGAGACTTAAGTTGACATTTGCCCTGAGGGAGGAGATGTTACCTGCTGGTCGTGTGTGTTCTTTTTCCTTCCTCATGACAGTGGTTGGTGTTGTTGGTCTCACACTGCGCATGTTCTGATGCTCTTCATGTGGAATGCGAGTTGTATGTTTCTTTGGTGCTAATGCAACAGGAAATTAACCAGAAATTATTCTTTAGTCGGCCAAACACTTCATATCTCCACAGTTTGCTTCACCTGATTCAGCAATTAAAACACAAAAAACTGGACTGCTTCCAAAATTCTCGACATAAGGATCATTGACCACTGGATCATTAAACATTAACATTCAGATATATTGTATATATAAGAAATAATGTTGTGTTACCTGGGAGAAATGTTGTATAAATATCTATTGTATTTTAAGTTTGTATTTGATTTTTTATGCCTCATGGTTCATTTCTAATCTAAGGCATCTATACCCCGTGATCGATCGAGTAAGTCGATCAAGTCGGTCGTAACTTGGCCAAGTCATGTCGGTCGAAAAATCGTCGACTCAATCAACTTGCAAATCAAGTCGATCGTTTCTTTTGACAGGTCAAGTCGATCATTGTTTCCTCGACTTGACTCAACTATGAAATATTTTACTTACTATTTTTGCGGCTACATCACACAATGACCGACATGACAGAATAACAAACACGTTTACAATGTTTGGACAATGAATAATAGTTGTAATATGTTTTGCTGCTCTGTTTAGCATCTGAGAGAGAGAGAGACAGAGAGACAAAGAGAGAGAGACAGAGACAGAGACAGACAGAGAGAGCAAGAGCTACTTTACATTGTCTTTTGGCCATTTGAGCATCCTGAAAATGAGGTCATTCAAGAGGAACTAGCCTTGCAGTTTGTTATCTACTGAAATACATGCAATACTATTTTTCAGCCACAATAAATGGAAAGTCTAAAACTTTCCCGTTTTGTACAGAAACAAGCTGCAGCTGTAAGTTGAGGACATTAGTCTCAGAAATGTATGTGAACCTGAAGCAAGTCCTGCTTTTAAGAAACAGCTGTGCTGGGAAACACTTGGGACATAGGACGGTTCCTGCTTTGCACTGTCTATTATCAGATGTACTTGACTGATAAGTAGCAGCTGACTTTAGGGCATCTGACCTCTCAGAAGCCAGCCAGCCTTCAAAGGCTGAGTCATGGCTGCAGACAGGAAATTACTCATGCACACACACACACACACACGCACACACACAAATACACACGCACACACACACACAGGCACACACACACACCTGCTCTTCCACTTCCACTAAGAAAAGTCAGGGATGGAATTCTTACACATGTGTGGTCAGATTGAGAAATAATATTGAAGGAAGCTGAGGGTTGACAGACAGACAGCATCTAATTGTACAAGCGGTTAAAAAATACAATTTCATGACAACATGGTACCTGGATGGTACATTGCCATGACAGAGAAGCTGGAATGCAAAAGCAGGAACATTAAACACATTATGGAAAGGTTTCCTAGCAAAATCCACGCGAATCAAGCATAGTAATAAACGAACTTTAGGCCAATTCCTGTGTCATTCAACAGCTAGGCTTTCTTCCATCTGCAAGTATTTTAAGAGAACATAAAGAAAAGTATTTTCAGAAGGCTTTCCACCAAAGCCCACTTTGCATTTATATAAGGTAATGAAATGTAACCAATTTATATAAAGTAGGGGTGGGCAACGATTAAAAATTTTAATCAAATTAATCGCACATTTAAAATTTTTAATAACGCGATTAATTTTTAACGCATGTCTCACTACAACTACTCTACCGACTCTGAGTAGTTACGTTGAATATGCGCTATATCAATGCTCCCAGTCAATAAACAAAAAGCAAACATGCTTTTACTACTTGTTTTTACTTTTTAGTTTCTACTTTAAAGTCTAAAGTTTAAACTGAGCGCTTTTATCAAGAATTGTTTTAACACATTTCTAGAAATAATTTGGTGCAGTGACAATCGCGATAACTGCGTTAAAAATTTAATCGTGTTAATTAATTAACGCATTTCTCTTTCAAAGACTTTCGTTGACAATTCAGCGCTTTAATGCTGTGGCCTTTGCTGGTTCTTTTGTTGACCCTAAGCTCGAGGTGGAAGGGGTAGCCCTTCCAGTTACATAATAATAATAATAATAATAATAATAATAATAATAATAATAACGCATTAATCACGTTAATAACGCGTTAAATGCCCAGCCCTAATATAAAGCCCCTTTTAAAAACTTCAGCAATGCTCCATTTAATAACCATGTAATAAGACTATAAAATTTAATAAAATGGTATTAATAGATTGAAAAATGAAGCCAGTCAATTCTGCAGCATAAGTTTCTCCACCTAACTGAACTGTACAGCAGAAAGAGAAGTCGTGAGACTCCTCCTAGGATCACCGAAGTCTTAGTCTAACTGACTTTGAACATTATTAGTCCAATAGTGGACTGATAACAGCAAACACCAAAACTGTTAATTGATGGCAATGTCTCACTCTGTTTAACTAATGACTCATGAAAGTCTTCTGTGTTAAGTGAGGCTTTTAACTTGTTTCTTGATGGTGTGATTCTCTACACATTGGATGGGAATTCATTTTCTGAATCTATAAACTCGAATTCTGTCAGTTTGGTTAAACAGAATCAAGAAAACTTGGCTGCTCTCAGATTTACCTGATTAAATTTTCCAGGCAACTAAGGAAAATGACGAATGAAAAAGAACAGAAAGAACTTGAAACCTGTTACATGAATAGTAAGATTGTTGGAGAGCATTTCTGTTTCGGAGCTGATGGTGTTCCTGGCCGTGCACTGGACCGTCACTCTCTGACCCTCCCAGTTCTGTCCAATGATCAGGGACTGCCAGCCGGGACCGGTCCTTGACTGAACATTCTTTGGAAGCAGACTGATCCTTGGGACTGGATTGCCTTTCGCTGAACATTTCAGTTCATCTCCCACTCGGAATTTCTCCTTTTCAGGAAGAAACTTTATATCACGAACCAAATCTAGACGAAATGACAAGCAAAAGTAAGAGACTGCAGGACAATTGCCTTTCATGCTAATGGTACGTGTGTGTGTGTGTGTGTGTTCGTGTGTGTGTGTGTGTTTGTGTGTGTGTTTGTGTGTGTTTGCAGTACCTCATCAGTGGTGTGGTTTCTAGTTGTTTACTAGTAAACTTTTTGTTTTCAATGACTTTAAACCCATTTTTTTACATACCTCACAGAAGTTTTGCCTATGCAGACCCTCCCTCCCTCTGTGAGGCATTTAAAAGACTCTATTACATGCTGAGACATAATGCATATCTACATATGCTAGAAGCCTAGAACAGCATTTCACAAACTGTGGGTCACGACCCAAAAGTGGATCGCAAAGCTCTGGCAAGTGAGATACCAAACTGTTTCGAGAAACATTTAGTTTTAGAAGCAACAACATAATTTTGGTTATGATTGGACGATAGTCTTAGTTTCTTTTTAATGCTTTAGAGTTTAGATATGTCAATTTCTAAACATTGATGATACACCTCAGGTTCCAACGCCCTCTGCTCCATCAAGTGGCATTCTTTGTTGCATCATTACACATGTAAGACAACGTCGTTATCCACTTGTTGCACAGCTAATGTGCTGGCAACTCACATCCAAGATTCCTCAACTCCAGAACAATGCCTCTCAGTGACTGCTTTATCTTAACCAAAAACATCTGAGTCTTGTCTTTTTGCCTCAAGGTAAAGTAGCTACTCATCCTTTGACAATGACAACATTTCTAACCAATCCCAACAATTGCATTTTTCACATAATTTAATTGGCAAAATCAATAGTACGTTTGTTGATAAATGAGAGAAAAACAACAATTGCTCTGGGAAACCATTGTCACTCAGAGCCATCAATGATGTCCACTGAGAGGAACAAATCAGACGACGACTGTTGCTCTTGCATTAGGATAATGAGGATAACACAAATGAAACAGAGATTTATTTCTGTCCATAATAAGTTATTAATAACAGAAAAAGTCATGTAGCTATCCCTCAGTTTAATAAAGTCTTTGTGACCATCTAACATGTTCACAGAAACTGACTAACGTCATCCAAGAAATGAAACCTACTCGGTCGATCTGGTCAAATACTGGGGATTAAAAATTTCATTTACATGTCAAGAAATTAGAAATTGTTGGAATTGCATTGCATTAAATTCAATAAGAAATGAATGAAGGCTGCTTACAGGTGACGTTGAGAATGAGACTGCAGTCTTTGGCGATGTCTCCAAGCGACATGCGACAGGCATACTCTGCCCCATCGTCATTCTCAGTCGCTGCCTCAAGCAACACAACTTTCTTTGCAAGACGGATGTCATATTCATCGTCACTCTGAACGAGCTGTCCACCACGAAACCACTGCAGCAACGGCTGCTGGCCAGAATAGGTCATCTCACAGTCCAGGGCTGTAGACTGACCCTCAGAGAGAAGCACATCTCCAGAACAGGTCGGCAATTCTAGCGCAACACACATTTATATGAATATAATGTAAAGAAATCATGTATCAGTAATGTAAATAAACCTTTCTTATGTCACTTGCATTATCATCATCATCATCATCATCATCATCATCATCATATGTCATGTCAAGGTCACTCATCTGCCAGAGGTCACACATGCTTATTAAATGCCTCTGTGTACAAAAACTGTCAAACAAAGAGGAAACATTCAATGAGACAATGAAATACCAACAACTAACCGAATTTATTAAAAATAAGCCACCTAAAAAGCGATTAAAGTTTTACTGGTCAACTCTTAATTATAAAGTTTTGTGCTTGATCCACCACTAGTGAAATACACTGTTAGAGGTTTGACAAAGCTGCCATTTCTGCAATTAATTGTAGGGGCTCAAAGGAATTCAGAATAAATTTTACTTGAAAAGCCTTAGATTTATAACATTTCATATGTAATACTTAATTGCAGTTATTTCATCTGTTTATTGCTAACAAAACCAAATTATAATCAACCTGTGATGTTTCATTAAGCTCTAAATCAATAACTTAAACATTTCATTATTATTGCCCTGAACAGATACCACTTGCCTCCAACCGTGAGATAGTAATGTCTTTCAAATACACTGCCATCGACTATGCTCTGGCAAATGTACTGTCCTGGATCAGCGTCCATGTCCAATCCATCTATGGTCAACGCAAAGTCATTATCAATGACGTAGTTATTCGCATTCTGGTGGAAAGCATGGATTTCAAATTCCGGGTTACGTTCACTGCGAAAGATGAGGGAAGGATTGAGGGCATCCGACGTCCAAACGATGTCTGACCATTCGACCAATGGCCGGTCTGCTATTGGGATGTTGCAAGGCAACCTCACGCTTCTTCCCACTATTCCAAACATCGGAATTTCATTGCCACTGGAAACCACTGTCATCAGAGCTGAAAATGAAGAAAAACGACGTATACATAAATAGAGAAGAAGAAAACAGGCAACAGGAATGAATGCCACAAAAGTCACATCGCCAGATAAAAGTGCAGCTTCTTCATTTTATATGAGAGTAAATTGTAAAATTCAGATGGAACTGTCATTGTTAGCTGATCCAAAAACAAGGCAACAGCCACACGATGACAATTGTAGGCATGAACGAAATCATCGAAAACCAGCAGAAATCCTGCTCATGGTCAACTCAATATGCACATCAGAAACAGATTGAGATGTAAATCAGCTCCAACTAAACAACACCTTCTAATCATAATCATAAACTCAAAATTTCTACAGCATCCAAAAAAGTGAAGTCATGGGAACCGACCTATTCATGAGCGCTTATTGAAAACAAAATTGATAGGCAGGAGTCAAGATCATGCAGATACTCATGCAGGCGGCTATGGTGAATGGTGCCTAGGGTTGAAACGTGGGAGGTAAGGGCATGGGAGCAATCAGAAATTAGTGAAAAAGCAGTTTTCAGGTTTGAGTGGAAGACTTGTGGAGAAAGATAGGAAGAGGTGAGGTTTTGGTGAATTCATCACCTGGTGAACAAACAGATTACATCTCAAAAGTAAACACAATACACATTTCAAGCAAGACCCTGATTCTTTACAATGCTCAACTGTGTATGTATGTGAGCAGATAATATATACAAATATATATATATGCATATATATTAGGGTGGTCCTTAAAAATAAAAGTGTGAATCTACTGTTCTCCAAGGTTCCATTTGGTTCCATTCCATCCAGAAGCATCACACAAAAAGTTGTATGAAAAAATATTAATATTTAGGACTGTCACCGTGTAAGTGTAAGTTTAACCTTATATCGAGATGTGAACACACGAACAGTAAGCATAATAGTTGTAATCAACAATGAATACTTAAACCATCCTCCAACTGTCACTGTCTTTCAAATAACCAGTTGACACATTTCCTCCTCAAACATTTCATTCCAAATTAAAAATGACCATTTAAAAACTGTTTTCCTTTCACAATCCTTCCCATATCCATGACACCATGAACACTTTCTGCATTAGCATAATGTCTGGCTCTCTTCGCTTGACCTTCCTGGATTTCAACCAGTCACTGAGACTAAACAAATACTTGGCATAAACGCTTGTCTCCTTCGTGCAGCTTTTGTCTGGTGGTGGGAACCGTGTAAGTGATGACTTATATTATATGCTGAACTGCTGCTGGTTAAGTTTGTCCAACCAGAACCTGACAGAATACTGAATTATGGAGTAACGTTTTTATGGAGTGTTCATTCCCCTCTGAGCCGAGGATGTGTTTTGATGGCCTGACGACAGAGTGTCCACTACGTCCTCTGGGATCTCATATCTAACGCTCTATGGCTATGTGACGACGTACTGCCAAATATTTCCCAATCCCAGGATGAACCATTTGCCAAATGACGCCCTTGTCCTCCCTATATAACGGTCGGCTGTTGTTGTGCCAATGGCAGACTTTGTGGCTGGCAAGCAATGAGCTGTTAAGATGTGCAATTGTTTCTTTGTGGTTCTGATGGAAATTGTTGTTGGATGAAAGACTTTCTGATCTCTCTGTCTCTGCCTTTGTCTGTCTGTCTGTCTGTCTGTCTGTCTCTCTCCCTGGGGAGCAGCTTTAGGGTGAATATGATAGAGATAAGTCTTTAAAACTTTCAGTTTGTTGCCCCTTGGACAGCGCTTCGACCTCTCCCCCCCCGGCTACACAACTTGGATAAGGAAGACAGAGAATTGCTAATGCTTCATACCATGAATGCTTCATACCCTCTGGATGCTGACTCGAGGTCCATTGCATCAACATCCAGAGAGAGGCAGTTATGCTCTTCTTTTTGCTTTTTTTATTATAATTTTTACAATTACTAAATATCCATGTAGTTATGTCAGACAACTTTCAGTTTACAAAATCATACAATTTAATGTTAACATTCCCATGTGTAGTAACTAAAAAATACGTAGTTATGTTTTCAAAAGAACATAGTTGCTTTGGAAAAAGAGTAACTAATTACTATTAGTTACTCTTTTTCCAAAGCAACTATTGATGGTAACCAGTCACAATTTGTCTGCCCAAGAACTAATCCCTGTGATCTGACTGAACACATTCAGTACCTGGAGAATATGATGGATTCACCAAGAAAATCAGTAAAAGAGGTCAGAGTTAGAAAGACTGAAAAGTCAGAAGTGAATTTAAAATGGGACCAAATGGCAAAACTGTCTGAGTCTGGGAAGGGTCCAAACCTCACACCATCTTAGTGTTAAACAGTCTTAGAAGGGTCTAAACCTCACACCATCTCAGTGTTAAACAGTCTGGGAAGGGTCCAAACCTCACACCATCTCAGTGTTAAACAGTCTTAGAAGGGTCCAAACCTCACACCATCTCAGTGTTTAACAGTCTGGGAAGGGTCCAAACCTCACACCATCTCAGTGTTAAACAGTCTTAGAAGGGTCCAAACCTCACACCATCTCAGTGTTAAACAGTCTGAGAAGGGTCTAAACCTCACACCATCTCAGTGTTGAACAGTCTGGGAAGGGTCCAAACCTCACACCATCTCAGTGTTAAACAGTCTGAGAAGGGTCTAAACCTCACACCATCTCAGTGTTAAACAGTCGGGGAAGGGTCCAAACCTCACACCATCTCAGTGTTAAACAGTCTTAGAAGGGTCCAAACCTCACACCATCTCAGTGTTAAACAGTCTTAGAAGGGTCCAAACCTCACACCATCTCAGTGTTAAACAGTCTGGGAAGGGTCCAAACCTCACACCATCTCAGTGTTAAACAGTCTGGGAAGGGTCCAAACCTCACACCATCTCAGTGTTAAACAGTCTGGGAAGGGTCCAAACCTCACACCATCTCAGTGTTAAACAGTCTTAGAAGGGTCTAAACCTCACACCATCTCAGTGTTAAACAGTCTTAGAAGGGTCCAAACTTCACACCATCTCAGTGTTAAACAGTCTTAGAAGGGTCCAAACCTCACACCATCTCAGTGTTTAACAGTCTGGGAAGGGTCCAAACCTCACACCATCTCAGTGTTAAACAGTCTGGGAAGGGTCCAAACCTCACACCATCTCAGTGTTAAACAGTCTTAGAAGGGTCCAAACCTCACACCATCTCAGTGTTAAGCAGTCTGAGAAGGGTCTAAACCTCACACCATCTCAGTGTTAAACAGTCTTAGAAGGGTCCAAACCTCACACCATCTCAGTGTTGAACAGTCTGGGAAGGGTCCAAACCTCACACCATCTCAGTGTTAAACAGTCTTAGAAGGGTCCAAACCTCACACCATCTCAGTGTTGAACAGTCTGGGAAGGGTCCAAACCTCACACCATCTCAGTGTTAAACAGTCTGAGAAGGGTCCAAACCTCACACCATCTCAGTGTTAAACAGTCTGAGAAGGGTCCAAACCTCACACCATCTCAGTGTTAAACAGTCTGAGAAGGGTCCAAACCTTACACCATCTCAGTGTTAAACAGTCTGAGAAGGGTCCAAACCTCACACCATCTCGTAGAGATGTCCTGTGCAAAGGAATGACAGAGGAATGGAGGGTTGACCGGAGGAAACTGGAAAACCACCTCCTCCAGCCAACCGATCATCTTGAAGTGATTAACCTGATGGAATAGGACGATGCAGAGGAACATCGTCTGTTCCCTGGTGCCTACTTTCTGTAACTGTAAGAATGTCAAGCTGACTCTCTAGTAGCAAATGAGTGACATAAGCAGAGTTACATTACACCCTGGTGCTATATAGTTTGATAATGGAAAATTAACTCTTTCTTCTCAGCAATACAACGAATGTCTTTGAGAAGAATGACAATCTCTCACAGGTGGGTTGTAGTAGAGTACAACCCACCTGCTGTCAAGTGCACCAGCCAGACCAAGTGAGCCTGTAATTAACCCATTTCTGCAATTGAATCAGGTCAGCCAAAGCATCACATCCTGATAGCTAGTTACAGAAATGTTTTACACACACATAACACAAAGGACACACTTCACTGCCAAAGGCTGTTACCTTGACAGTAGCAGATTTTTGGTCCAGGGTGCCCCAGGTTAAGTAAGTAAGTAAGTACATTCTCTATTAAGCCAACTGCCTATCCGTGCTTTGGTCTCCGTGCGTAGTAAGTAAGTAAGTAAGAATATCCTTTAATAAACCAATTGCTAACCGCATTTTGGTGTACACACATCATAGTAGTCGCAATAAATCTAAATTAGCCAGGTAATTAGCCAGGCACGGAGTGAGGTAAAAGGAAGATGAGAAATCGGGATAGGATTTATGAAACAGCAGCATTTTCAGTTTTGAGTGAAGACCTGTGTAGACAAAATATAACATTCTACTAATATGAACGATTTTTGTGTTAGATTGTCTGCGTGTGGGGTAATACGGTCATGCGGTCGTGGGTGCAGGGAGTAAGGAAGTGTCTTTACTGGGGAAGGAGCCGATGCAACACATGGCCTGGGTTCTGCAAGACCATAAAAATACTGGCGTGTATAACACTGTATACATTAATCCACTCTGACCTGTCGTCTACTGATAGGAACCTTGGTGAGACCAGCAGCAGCAGCAGCAGCAGCACCAGGCAGGAAGGACATTGGAATGTTCAGTGGTTGCTTGGCTTAGACACTGTCTCCTTCTATAAACAGCTGGTAAACAGACTTACCTAAAATAAACAGTTCTAGATTGATCCAGTGTCTCAGTATGGAACATAGACAGCTGGACCTGACAATGGAAGGAGCAGCCAGATTCAACTTTACGTATAAGGTATTGCTTTTAAATCTGACTGTTGCCCATGTAGGCCTATAGCTCAAAGCATGAGAGCAACTGGGTCCTGGACTTTGTCTAAGGCTGGCATTAGGAGTTAGTGTTCTGTCTTCTCTTGAGACCATACAGATATCATCCGCAGTCATTTGTCCCACTTGCTCTGCAGCCAGAAAATGGTTCAGCAGCGCCTTCTCTTCTGCAGTGACAACGGAAGATCTTTGGGAGGAGACTGCTTTGTACCTCCATCCCTTGAAATACATTGGCCTCAGATTCCACAGCAAACACACCATCATTCCCAATATCAACTCTTGAATGGTTGAAGATGTTCGAGAGGGAATTTCCAGCATCGTTGTGACAGCCATAGAATGGACAATTGAGGAAGATGCACATGCCCCAACTGGACTGCATGAGATGAAATTGACACGTGAGACATTGCCCACTTTCTTATCCACTGTAGCCGACCTTTGGTCTCCGTGACCTCTCTGCTCTTCAAAAGAAGAAGAGGTTACAGTTATGCAACCTTACTCAAGTAAAATGACTCTGATCATGTCCACCTAGTTCATCATCAAATAGAATTCTAAAGATTAGATGAGTTTCCAACAGCCTTCCACTAGATCTGTGCAGCTCTTTCCAGTACAGGTGCATTCCTGTTTCACATTGGAATAGCAGGCCATCTAATCCTGTGCTCGCTCAGTCCTCCAGGGTAGATAAATGGGTTAGATGCATGTTGGAATGTTTAATAGTTTCATGTGTAGTCAGTGGATTACTCTACGAACGCCTGTAAACAGATGTTTGTGTTTGTTTGTTAACTCAATTCTTGAGAGATTGTTTGAGGAGGTTTACGAGTATGTAAGAAGTATTGTGTTGTACTGTACAGCTTCATAAATCAAGTTCAGGAAAGCAGCACAATGAGTTGTTGACATTGCCTTCTGTCCAGATTGATTTTCTTTTATATGTCATTCGTGCAATATGTGTTCATGCATGTGTTCAGTTTCTATTACTCTATGATCCACCTACTGAAATAACCTTAGCCCAGAATGGACAGTCAGTAAATGCTCCTCCTCTATCTGTAGATGACCTGAATCTAATGTGAGATCTGTGTTTAGTCTCTTTCTCAGACTGATCTATCAATTAGTAAGTGGCTTGAAATTTGAGATTTCTTAGCCTTTCATGACTCATCACTGGTTCATTCAAATAAAGCCTGCCTGCCTGCCTGCCTGCCTGCCTGCCTGCCTGCCTGCCTGCCTGCCTGCCTGCCTGCCTGCCTGCCTGCCTGCCTGCCTGCCTGCCTGCCTGCCGCTGACTCTGTCCATGAGCTCCTATATAAATATTATCCAGACCTCTCAGGAAACTGTCCTCTCTTATCTTCTGTTTGATAGAAATTCATTTGATAGGCAGCTGATTTCAACTGGGGCTGATTTCAACCTTCTGGGGTATCCAAAATATCAATCACTTCACTCTCTTGGCCTCAGAATATGAGGGAGGGTGTGTGTGGCCAGTTTCTTCCCTCATACTGAGTGTGATGTAAGTAAGTAAGAATATTGTTTATTGAGAAGCACTAGCAAACGCACAGCACTGTATATGGCAAGATTAATACATTCAAACAAAAACAGCAGTGTTCATTTGATGATTTCACTGGGATTGCTTACTGAACGAAATCTTGAAATGTCTTTCTGTCCTGATGTGAATATAAAATTAAATATCAAACAGATGCACTTCAGCAGTTCTTTGAGATTGCAAACAGTACAATGTCTGCAAATAGATAATCAAGAAGTGAAATAAAAAGCTATTTACTTTGTCCATTATTTTGAGTTGATCAGTTCATTGTATCAGTTGAGGGACACAACATTTAATCCTGATGTCATGGATGCTTTATTCTCATACGGAGTTAAGTGACATTGCAATAATGAGACAAATTGAGTACACACATCCTGTTCCACTGCTCCAATGAAAGAGCCTGCAGAAATATATTATGTTCACAAGAACAGCTCAAGAAATCTGTTTCTGCTATCTTGTCACTCTAATGACGACAGTGTATTAAAAGCAACTGGAAAACGATGCAGCTCATCGTTAAAGTGTTAACTTTCAGATGTTTTCAATTCAGAGAAGTGCCTTACATAGTATACAGAAGAGGAGGCAAAGATCTGACTGATTCTTGTTTTAAACTAGGCATCTCCGTCAGTTATAGTTCATTGCTTGTCCTTAAACTCAGCTGAAATCCTACATTCAGCATAGTATATGTATTATATTATGCTCAAGGCATCTTTTTACAGCAATGTTATCACTGGACCATAACAGGAGGAACTCATATGATTCATGCATTTCATCTTGTCTGACAAAACTCATCTCCTTGAAACCACAATTATACATTGAGGTCATCTGATTGTCATTCTCTGGTCACACCTAGAACTAGAACTTAAACCAAAACTGGAAGTGGTGGGTCATGGTAGCTGAATGGACAGAGCACCAGTGTTTCCGTTAGAGTCCAAAAAGAGGACGTATTTACGCCTTGACCTGGCATTTTGTTGGACGTAGCTCATTGCTTTCAGCTATCACACTGAACAATTTGGACGTTTTGGACGGTTTTTACGGACGTAAAAACGGCCATTTGGGTGTTAACGGAAACACTGCAGAGCACTCATCCTGTAATGTGGAGAGTACGACGGGTTCAAGCATCCAATCAGGCAGCAGTCACTGTCTACTGTGTAGGGTCCTTAAGGCTTAGGGCAAGTCCTTCATGCACAATTGCTTAGCGACATTAATGATCTGCTCCACTGGTCCTCTGTGCACTTCTGAAAACCATTTCTAAACACAGTCTTAACAGTAAGCAACTAAGCATACTGTAATTAAAGTATAATCCTGTTGTTATTGCAACTGTTTTATGTAATAATTTAATCTTAGTTCAGCGTCGATTTCATCCAGTAATTTAAAGTTCCTGACAAATACATAAAAAATATGATAGAGGTAGTAAGCATCCTGTCAGATGTTAACCTGGTCAATACAACACGCTGCTCGACACCAGAGAGGTCTTGCAACTCAACGTTAACATAGAAAGATGGTTAAAGCAGTTTGATAGCTTGCAGTGTTCCCAACATCTATGGTCATTAATTAAGAAATGCAAATAAATGCCAAGTGAAAACTTGGGAAATTAAAAATCAACAATAATATAAAGACAAGTAACAGCAAGGAGGTTGAAAACTCCCACATTCTTCACAACAAATTCCGGTGGAAGGTACCTCTGCCATCCAGAGATACCCTGAGTATGGTGACAAGTCCAGTTTTTCATATGGCCTTGTCTCTAATATGCTACAAAACTCAGAAATACAGAAGTCTGAATTAGGACAATAAGTCTACAGAAACAAGTGCAAATGACTCTAGGATTCCTTAATGGATTGGAACTACTGCATCTGGATGTTTGCACGCATCATGCTTCTCTAAATTCGACCGTGAAGACACACGATGACAGCAGCCATGTTCACTTCTACTTTGACCTTCTGAAGTGCTTTGCCAAATATTGGCTCCATCACTTGTTTTACTTTCCCAGGAATGAAGGTCATGCTGATTGCAAACATGCCAAATACAAAGCCACTACACATCGAATTCTTCATGTCAAGTGGAAAAGTCTCTGCAGCATCTCATACATACATGTAGGTCAGAAACACCAGGACATGATGTGTGTGTGTGTGTGTGTGCGTGAGTGTGTGTGTGCGTGAGTGTGTGTGTGTGTGTCTGTGTGTATATAATTTCGTTTATTGAAAATAGAAAGTTGATGTGTGTCTGTGTGTGTGCGTGAGTGTCTGTGTGTGTGTCTGTGTGTATATAATTTCGTTTATTGAAAATAGAAAGTTGATGTGTGTCTGTGTGTGTGCGTGCGTGCGTGCGTGCGCGCGTGCGGGTGCGCGTGCGCGTGCGCGTGCGCGTGCATTTGGTTTCATAAAGTCAGCATTTGGTTTCACAGAGTCAGCATTTGGTTTCATAAAGTCAGCATTTGGTTTCACAAAGTCAGCATTTGGTTTCATAAAGTCAGCATTTGGTTTCACAGAGTCAGCATTTGGTTTCATAAAGTCAGCATTTGGTTTCACAAAGTCAGCATTTGGTTTCATAAAGTCAGCATTTGGTTTCACAAAGTCAGCATTTGGTTTCACAGAGTCAGCATTTGGTTTGGCCATAAGAGAAAACAGACTAAAGAACTGTCAGTGCTTCCCTTGCATTCCTATAAGTCCTTAGGAATTTATGGCTTTTCCACTAATAAAGAACTTCCTAAACTCGTTCTGCCCAATGGCTAATGATCACCCAGTGGATGACATTATTAAGTGATGATCCACGGCCACCAAAGGCATCTTGAGCTACCACCACCAGATACATCTTGAGCTACCACCACCAGAGGCATCTTGAGCTACCACCACCAGATACATCTTGAGCTACCACCACCAGAGGCATCTTGAGCTACCACCACCAGAGGCATCTTGAGCTACCACCACCAGAGGCATCTTGAGCTACCACCACCAGAGGCACCTTGAGCTTGTGACCCATTAGTATAATAACTGAAGGAGACAAAGTCTAAGTAAATAATATCCCTTGGACAAACTCTGAAACACATCTGTAATCAAACTGAAATTAACTTTGCTACATCATCCACATAATTACCAATGGATAATTATTATGGTTACACTTCCCAGACCTACATAGTGCTACCACTCAAAGCCATCACTCATCAGTCCAGGCAGAACAAATAAACACTTCATTAACCTGCAGAGCTCTGTATCCAAGCATTTCAACAACACTGTGCTGCAGTTAAAAGTTTTTCCAGTACACAGACTTAAGAAAAATTGCTATAAGATTCTCTAGTGTTATCAAATCACCTTTACATCGATCAGTAGCTGTTATTACTTCAACAATGGGTGCCTAGCAGGCTGCCAAGATGTGTGCTCAATAAGATCATGAAATTTGTATTATCATGTTTCAATGTTACTGCAGTTTGCCAGTAAACACGAATATTATTACAAACATTACTGCATTTTGGGCCTACCTGAATGGCACACTTAACCAATTGCTAGAGATACATACATTGGGTCTGATTTGTAATTGCCTGTTAAAGCATGAAACACTCATTTTTCACTCAGTTGTTTGCAGTCACATAAATCCTCTTGGTGAAAATGATTCAGAAATCTAGAGTATGATGATATGAAAATTATAGCATTTATGGATGAGCATGACACAGGTTCATTACGGACAGACATCGGTGCCACTATCATATAGGAACCAACACCTATCCACCATTGAAAACTATTACCCAATCAGACAATTAACACAATGGCCATTTCTTTACGCCAATCATTAGCTCCAAAATAGCACAACTACCCTGCCAGGAAACAAACCAAAACAAAAGAGGATCATCATTTTCAAATTCATGCCAAACTAAGTGCAGCCAAACACACTTACTGTACCAATAGCGCTACACAAATTATTCACCATTAACCATCAGAATAGTTGTACATAATTACTAAAAATTAGGACTGTAAACGATAAAAAATATTTTAACAGTTAACTATTCAAGAATGAACGATGATTAATTAATAGTTAACTTGTGATTACATGTATTCCCCTAAAAGTAATGACAAATACAACTATTCATTGTTATCTTTTAATGGTATTATTAATATTTATTGCTAGTTAGTAGTTACTACGTACTTAGTAACCTAGTTATAAGTTCATATTAGTAGTCTTGTTTGCGTTTTTCTGTTAAAATGTCTTCCTTCAACCAATTACGTAAACAAACCAGCATGTTAAAACTGCTAGATTCTAGTGAGCAAAGTGTTCTAATGAAAATATAACAAGCGGTCAAGTGATCTTTGATTAATCGTTAAAAATAAATTTAATCGTTAAAATTAATTAATGATTAATCGATTAATTAATCGTTAACTTCCACAGCCCTAATAAAAATGCGTCAATAGCATAACAGTTCATGACTGCTATGCACACTTTACGCTTTCTAAATATGATTTTAAGATTTAGCTTATTATATTTTTATGTTGACACTTATCCATGTACATGTATGCATGCTGTCAAGTATCTCACAAAAGTACTGTAAACTTGCATTGCTTTTGTGAGGCACTTAAGCCTAAAATTCATTCATACATTCATTCATTCAAGAAATTTATACAGCACTAATACTAAGGAGTTAGGCATTGAGGAATGGTTTCTCTCTGCCACCATAACTGACCAAAAATGTTTGATGCTGTCAGATTGAGAATGATGTCATAGACAGGTCTGCAGCTGTCCTGGTGAAAAATGGCTAAACTGCTGCCACCAATATTTCTGGTCCACTGCAACTTAAGAAAACACCATCACAACTGGTGGATAATGGAGCCATCTTCACCGTTTGCTCTCATGCAAACTCTATGCTCATTAGAATGCAAAGGAATCAAAGAATCGATGAATGGTTGGTTTCTGTGAAAACATAGCAGTACACAGACCTACGACGTAGGATGTGCTGGAAAAGTCCAGTCAAATTAGGTCAAAGAGGCACGATATGGAGGGTGAGCAAGACGAATTAGAGGAGGAACTACACTGCTTATCCAACAATGACAGTTAAGAAGTGCTTTGTAGACAGATTTGGGCGGAGAATTCGAGAGCTGCAGATCAGCCACTGAAAAACCCAAGACCTAACAACTACATCAAAGTTTCAAAACACTGCAACTGATGAGTCAGTGTAGCAGCCATGAAACGATCCACAAGGAACAGTCTGTAGGCAACTCATAACGTTTCCTTATTTTCTAAGTCAATGTCGAGTTTTGGTTTATTTTGATTCTGTCTGTATTGATTTAATGCACGTAATAACAAGAAATAAATGGAAAACATTAACAGCTCATAATAACTCATAAAACAGTTCAAGTATCAGCATTGTTTTTAGCTTCCTTGTTATGATGCAAATAAGTTAAACCTGAGGTTCATCTTAATTTTAAACATGTCAAACAGATAAATGCTAAATAACAGCCACTTCAAGATTACATAAAACACTGAACTGAATGAAGAGATGAAATAGTGGAATATTTGAAATGAAAATCTACTTCAACAATTGCAAGCTAAGGTTGATTCCCTTTGCATAACCTGCCTCTCTCTGTTGCCTTAGACCCGGGTCACATGGTGCAACCATTCAATTGATGCTGCCACAACCTCAGTTCATTCGTTCATACTAACACGGACTGACTATTGTAACTCGATCATAGAAGGATTGCCAAAGTTCATAACATGTCAACTCCAGTTAGTTCTCAACCAAACAACCCAGTACTGGCTAAGGATTACATGCAGGAAATTCTGCACGGGAATTTCCCTCATGGGAAAAGGATTCCATTGATCACATGCCTACTTAACTTGGCTGGTCAGCACATCCCAGCGTAAATCAAAGAGCTCTGTGTTTCACACCTTTCAGTGCTCTTCTGCCCATTTCCAGGTTCCTCACTTCCGCATCAGAGTTCATCTGGTTTTCTCCTGCATTGGACCTCTTCCTCTTGCAACAATCTTCCTTTAAATAAACGTATGCACTGTTTCACTTAATTCAGCTCCATATACATCTGCTGCTTACTGTTTACCATGTCTATATTAATTAACACTTTAAAGACCAGCTGCATTGTTTTAGTACACGCTTGCTAGTCGTTAAAGTATTAAATATTTGATCCTTGATCTGTTGCGCCACTCCCCAATCCACCAAATTCTAGGAGGGTCCAGCCTGAAATGTAGAATCTTGTATACAATTAGCCAGTCTTAAAACTGATTCTCTTTCTGTGTGGCAGCCAGTGCAATGATTTTAGTATCAATAATTATAATTATATGTTCACATTTTGGAGTTTTAGCGACAGCTCCAGGCCAACACATTTTGGACTCTGAAGCATCATCAAACGTTTTTGAAATGCCAGTTAGAATTGAGTTGCAGTAATTGAGACGGCTGGAGACAAATCAGAGCAGCAAAAGGAATGCGTGGCATCAAATTCTGTCATATCGTGAACATCGTAGTGGGCAGCCTGGACATATAGCTAAAGTGTTTGTAAGTGACAGGTCTGAGTCAAACACAATGCTAAATTTGATCATTTGTAGTGAAGTGAGAAAATGTGATGAGTAGAACTGGTTTCAGAAAACTTATCAGCAATTTCTGAGCAGTTGATTCGGTTGGTAATTCTTCTTAGGCACAAACTGAGAAGCTCCAATCTACCAATATTTTTATTTCAGAGAAAAATATTAGGGATTTAAAGCAAATGTTTTAAATTTAGATTGCCATAACACAAACTGAAAAATGTAAAGTTAATTTGCAGCATTTAAAAATAATTCTGAGCAGGAACATTAGGAAAATTAAAACAATCAAAATAAAATAGTCAAAGCATCATCAATTAATATTTATTGTTGTTGAATTTTGGACACTGAAATTATAGATTAGGTTAGGAATAGTTATGCTAATGATTATAATTATGGTCTGTTTTTCCACATGAATTAATTTATACGTGTTGACGCAACATGAAACGAGCAGAATTTCTTTTGTTGTATGCTGTATGTTGTATGTTTGTCAACCAAATATTCAGTTGCACAGTTACTGTGTCTTAATGAATTCCAAAGCACAGTTGCTGTTTGTAAGGTTAGCATCAACCAGCGATTGATCTACCATGTGCAACACAAACTGGAAAGCATTATCAAGTGAGTTCTGAAAATGGTTTGTTTGAAGAGAAAGGCAGTTGAAGTTCTGTCCCATCACTGAATGGCCATTCGGAATCTTCAGTGACAGCACCTGCCTCTCTTGCACGACTTGCAGTCTGGGCAAAATGACAACATTCGATCAGATTTCGTGCCTGTCAGTGGAAACTTCCTTCTGCTCTGCAAGCACTAGACAGCATCAATGAACCTGACATTCGTCCAACTTCCACAGCCATGTATAATAAGTGCATCCATTCCCATCCAAAATAGCAACTACGGGAATCCACATTCGCTTTTCCAGACTGATAATATACGACATATTGCTGGTTAATAAAATTACATAAACTCCAGTTTGCCACAATTGGACAGCACAAAAATAATGAAATACAAATACAGAGAAGAAAAACAGAAAATTGTACACGTACAGAGGAAAAATAAGCAAAACATTGAAGTGCTACAAAACTAACTGTATTATTAGATGTAGAAACCCATTTGCTTTTATCCTCAGGTAAACACCTGTTTTATTTAGACGAAATCCTGGATAAGATAGGAAGACGAGTAACCGCTGATCACCCATAAACAGAACATTAACGAAATCCTCTCAGACAGACTGTTTTAATGGAAGCACAGCTACATACACTAACAGAGAGATGCATTCATTGTCCGGACCCTTCAGGCAATCTCTCGTTTCTTCTGCTGACAACTTACCAGTCAGCATTTTCAAAGACAATATCCAGAAGAAGATTTCCTCAATTGTTCCTTCCCTTCCCTCGTTTTCCTCATTTATATGGTTTATGGGCACAAGACCATTCCATCTACCATCATACCATCATGGTTCACGGAATGTTTTCCATTTTTCACAGGTCCCTTCATGGATAGGTTCACAGTTTGTTTGTGTCTGTCTGTTTCTGCCCATTGCTGTTTGTGTCTGTCTATCATAGAAATTCAGTAACCAGAATGACTATTACTGACATTAAGACAAGATCATTTCTGGTGACTCCAGAACTCAATGGGTCCCTGTTAAATTGGGTGTTCCTCAAGGTTCTCTCCTTGGACCCCTCTTATTTATTTTATACACGGCTGGTATTCATTCCCTTTTCCCAAATCATTCGGCTATCGGCCATATTTTTGCCGATGATGTCCAGGCATATGTCTGTGGGCCCCCTTCTGCTCAACTCTTTCTTGCTAGTCACATTGATGTTCTTTCCCAGGATCTACATCTGTGGATGTCCTCTAATCGCCTTTCTTTAAATTCCTCCAAAACCCAACTCATTTGGTTTGGTACACCACAGCAACTCCTGAAACTCGACTATACCTTGCTCTGTGAAAAGTTTCCGCATTTCACATTCTCATCTAGTGTCTGTGACTTGGGTGTCACCCTAGATAGCTCTCTTACCTTCACTGAACCCATATCTAAGCTTACCCGCTCTTCTTACTTCCAACTTAGGCGTCTTAGAGCTATTCACAGATCTGTTTCATCCTCTACCTTCACCTCAATTGTCCATGCTTTCGTTTGTTCTCGAATTGACTATTGTGATTCTCTCCTTGTTGGCTTACCCAAGGTTCGTCTATATCCTCTTCAGTCCGTACTGAATGCTGCTGCCAGACTTATAGCTCTCCTCCCTCGAATCTCTCACATCTCTACATTTATGGCTGAACAACTTCATTGACTACCTCTCTCTGTGCACATCCAATTCAAAGTTCTCATTCTCATGCTCAAATCTCAACTTGGTCTTGCTCCAAAATATCTTTGTCAACAAATTCTCCGCTCCCTCTCTGCCACGTCAAAGCGTCCTCTCAGATCCTCTGACCGGCTTGACCTTTTCGTTAGGACTACAATGGCTCAATCCAGATCCTTCGCCTGCATAGGTTCCTCTCTATGGAATCGACTTCCACCTTCTCTATGCTCTACAATCCTCTCTAGTAGCATCTATACCTATTTCTCTCACCTTAAAACCTTCCTTTTTCCTTGGAGTACCTCGCACTGGGAGCGCTTCTGAAAGGCTTATGCTATGAGAAGCGCTTTATAAATGATCAAATACAATACAATACACTACAATAAGACACTGTTGGCTAGTTTTGTGGTTCTTGAAAAGCGTTTCATTGCATTGAATTACATTACATACTGAAGTGCAGATGACTGTAGAGCCATAGATACACAGCCAATGCATGATTCAGACGTCTTCAATGCAATGGTCAGCCTAAGACTCGCCTGCAGTTTAATTCCTATACCTCAAACTTAGAAATGTGTTTCCAGTAAACACACGATTCCCATCTGCAGTCATGAAACCCAATGAAGTGTCAACAAACAGGAAATAGTTTACAAAATCATAGATGACTTCAGATCCATTAACTACACACATCAACAGCATTAATTCAGAGGAAGAGAAGGAAGGAATAGTTCCAGACAAGGATATTGAGAGCGGAGGAAAAGCATGAGGAAGAGAAGGAAGGAATAGTTCCAGACAAGGATATTGAGAGCGGAGGAAAAGCATGAGGAAGAGAAGGAAGGAATAGTTCCAGACAAGGATATTGAGAGCGGAGGAAAAGCATGAGGAAGAGAAGGAAGGAATAGTTCCAGACAAGGATATTGAGAGCGGAGGGAAAGCATGAGGAAGAGAAGGAAGGAATAGTTCCAGACAAGGATATTGAGAGCGGAGGAAAAGCATGAGGAAGAGAAGGAAGGAATAGTTCCAGACAAGGATATTGAGAGCGGAGGAAAAGCATGAGGAAGAGAAGGAAGGAATAGTTCCAGACAAGGATATTGAGAGCGGAGGAAAAGCATGAGGAAGAGAAGGAAGGAATAGTTCCAGACAAGGATATTGAGAGCGGAGGAAAAGCATGAGGAAGAGAAGGAAGGAATAGTTCCAGACAAGGATATTGAGAGCGGAGGAAAAGCATGAGGAAGAGAAGGAAGGAATAGTTCCAGACAAGGATATTGAGAGCGGAGGGAAAGCATGAGGAAGAGAAGGAAGGAATAGTTCCAGACAAGGATATTGAGAGCGGAGGGAAAGCATGAGGAAGAGAAGGAAGGAATAGTTCCAGACAAGGATATTGAGAGCGGAGGAAAAGCATGAGGAAGAGAAGGAAGGAATAGTTCCAGACAAGGATATTGAGAGCGGAGGAAAAGCATGAGGAAGAGAAGGAAGGAATAGTTCCAGACAAGGATATTGAGAGCGGAGGAAAAGCATGAGGAAGAGAAGGAAGGAATAGTTCCAGACAAGGATATTGAGAGCGGAGGGAAAGCATGAGGAAGAGAAGGAAGGAATAGTTCCAGACAAGGATATTGAGAGCGGAGGGAAAGCATGAGGAAGAGAAGGAAGGAATAGTTCCAGACAAGGATATTGAGAGCGGAGGAAAAGCATGAGGAAGAGAAGGAAGGAATAGTTCCAGACAAGGATATTGAGAGCGGAGGGAAAGCATGAGGAAGAGAAGGAAGGAATAGTTCCAGACAAGGATATTGAGGGTGGAGGAAAGCATGAGGAAAGACAGAAGCAGGAACAGAGAGAAAGAAATATAAGAGAGAAATAGAAGAAAAGAAGAGGAGAAACATGGGATGCAGAATGAAGAGCAAATGAATCTGATTCAACGTCCGCACAGTAGTCGGGAGCGCCTCTGAATGGGCAATCTGGTAGGGGCGCTATAACAAGTGTTCAAATACAATACAAAGAAGAAGAGGAGTTTGAGCAACGGGTAAACAGAAGGTACAATACAAATGTTTTGATCATGTCTGTGCATATATATATATATATATATATATATATATATATATATATATATATATACCAAAACATATTTCATACTACAGTCTGGTCTGATGATAAGGTATGCAATAGAACTTATGTCTCTAATGGACATTGAAAGGTCTGTGGGACTCCAAAGGTATTTAGTATCTTCAAAGATAGATGGACATGCTTTCAAATGTTGGAGGCTGATAAACCAACCGACCCCCCCACACACCCCTCCAGCCAACAAATCCTCAGCAACAGTATTTGCAGTGAGCATTATTAGAGGCAGGCATCTGCTGTAGAGAGGGCAGCAGACTCTCTAAGGAGGATACCAAGAGAGGGCAGTCAGCACCATCTACAGTGCCTGCCCATAGAATTCAGTGGGTCAACTCTTCACTGCTGCATTTCCCAGGCCAGCCGCTCAGACAGCAGCCAGGGTCAAGAAGGGTCAGATCTACTTTGGCAGATTACTAAAACTCAGATAGCTAAAGCAGACTGAGATGTTTGGTTAAAAACGCGTCTAGATTGGACAGAAGAAAATTGGCTTCTAAAAGACTAGCCAGCATATAAGCAAATTAACTTCCCACGTGCAAGATTTAAAACTATTCCCATTTGTTAATTCAAAAAAATATGGATTCAATAATAATAATAATGATAATGATAATAACAATAACAATAATAGTAATAATAATTGATTGAAATACGCCACAATCACCTGAACACATGCTTTTTCGACCTTACCATGCTAAATTGCTCACTTTGTTATAATAATAATAATAATTCTCTCTCCCTGCATCTGTTCATTCTGCTCGGGAACTTGTGTCCTTTCATTTTCTATTTAAGACTGATCTTTAACTCTCTCTGTCTTGGCACCAAATGATCTTCTGAATGTTGACCTGATTGTGGCTTCATTTTGATGTGCAGTTGGTTGATGTGTTAAAACAATCATGTCTGGCAATAATTTGAGTTTCATGTTAGTCTACTGCTATTACTGCTTAGCAGGCATTACTACTACCATCTGAAAGGTCATGTGTTCAAAACCCCACTTGATATGCATCAATTCATTCAAGACTTGGCTCTGCTTCTGGCCTCCCACCAACATTTGCTATTATGATTACACTGACCATGGGAAGATAAGGCAGCAGGGCTGGATACCTGCCCTAATATACCCAGGCTAAGATAAATGAATTTGCATATTGTTCATACCCGTGGCTTGTCCCTCTGGGCTACATGTAGCTCAAGGGACTGCTCTTCTTCTTCAACAATGCCACATGCATAATTCATTGTTTCTGAGCAATGTGAAGTCAAAAGGTCAGCCACAATCAGTCTATGGTAAAAATTCAGCAATACAATCCATGCGAATTTAAAATGCACTTGGTAAAAGAGAAGCTGTAATGACTGTGTGCAAGGTCTTGATCTGCATTTGCCTCTGTCATGGAGCAGTTTAACCCGGAGGGGTTGGGTGGTGGGGTTCCGCCGGAGGAGACAACACAAAGCATCTTCAATGTCTGAAGCATTCTCAGGACATGGAGATAGCCTTTATAGCTGGGCCATGGAAGTGTGCCTCCGTATTATCTGTATGAGCCATAACTTCCAAAGATGAAAAGAACTGGTCTAAATCAGCAGTTAGAGAATATAGGGGAGAGGTCCTAAAATGGAACCCTTGGGAGACCAAGTGAGACCCTGCACCAGTCAGACCATGTAGAACCAAGTGCTTGGTTGGTTCAAGCCAACGACTGCGTTCTCTTCCTTTACTTGCTAGCATCGACCTTACAGGCACTGCTGTGCCACTTTCAGATACTGTCAAAACACTTGGAGTAACTCAGGAACGTAAGCTTACATTCCGACCGCATATATCAAACCTTTGTAAATCTTGTTTCTATCACATCAGGGCAATACGTCACATCAGGTCGGCTCTAACTAAGAATATGTCACAAGACCTTGATAATGCCTTGATAATGCTAATTTGGTTTTTGTGGGTATCTCAGACCTTGAGCTCAACAGGCTGCAATGCATCCAACACTCCTTAGCTCATGTTGTGCTGCGTGTTCCACTACGAACAAGTTCCTCAGTTTTACTCCATCAACTGCATTGGATTCGTGATGCATTAAGAATAAAATTTAAATTGGCCTGTCTGACTTACAAAGCCCTCAGCACCAGCACACCTACCTATATTCATGCACTACTAACTTCTTACATCCCTCCTCATTGCCTGTGAGCATCAAGTACCAGTCTTTTAGCTGAGCCTCGATGCAGAACAGTTATGGGCTCTCGTGCATTCCATGCCTCAGCTCCACAGGAATGAAATCGACTACCACTCCCTCTTCGTAGCTCAAATTACTTCCTTCAAAAAACGCCTAAAAACTCACTACTTCTCCCTGGCTCTGAAGCACTTAGTCTTGGATATCTAACTGCATTTCTCCTGGCGGCAGTGGCGTACGGAGCTTAAATGCCGCCCGGGGCGACGGCCCAAAATGCCGCGCCGCGCACTTAATTTGGCAAATTTTCGGGAAATTTTCTTTATTACTTCCGCTAAAATTTCTGATGACCTTTTTTTTTTTTTTCTTATACTATCATTGTCAGAAGCCGCCCTGTCCTCCGCCCGTGCCGCCCCCTCATTACGCCACTGTATGCTATTTACTGGATTATTTTTCTTCCTTTCCTTCCTTCTTTGTCTACTTTTATTACTTTCTCTTATACTTTTTCAATTTTTTTCCTACATTCACTCCTTCTTTTATTTTTCTTCAACCCTATTTTGCCGCCCCTGCTCAAGTGCCGCCCGGGGCGACTCGCCCCCCCCCTGCCCCCCCTCGGTACGCCACTGCCTGGTGGCTAACTATCCGCACCTCAGATTCACATTTCGATGTGACAGTGTGTGCTTTATAAATTTAATTATAATATTCATGATAATAATCTAAGAGAATGCCAATGGTGAACATCGTCAAAGGCCATGCTCCCTCACTATGTGTGCAAGGTCAGTAAATCAGTATCTGAGATTGGACCCCTGAATCTGACCTACAGATGACTTAGTTTATAATGAAGCCCAGACCAAAGCCTCCCTGCCTCTAAGTTAAAGCAGTTGATGAACATGTCTGCATTGGTAATAGTTCAGTCCCAATGAGACATCTTAATTACCTGAGGCATTTCCAGAACCCTGTAAGTTAGGATCAAACAGCATTTCCAGGATCAGAGGTCAGAATCCATGTCAACACAGCTTTATATGAGAAAGGGTGACTAACGGCATTTAGATTTCTGTTCTCTGCAGTGTGGTCCTTTTCTCAGCCTGGGCCATAAACTGATAGCGAGCCATTGCGTCTCTGTTTACCTTAATCTCCATCTACAACTCACTCAAGGGACTTATCTGCAGACAGAATCCAAAAGTCTCTAACACCAACCTAGGCTGACCTTAGAATTGATTACAAGAAGCAGAAATGGCTTAGTACAATACCAAGCAGTCTATTCAAACTTAAGGTAAGCAAGTAAGTTAACCCATGCAATCCCTCACTGGCTCAAATTAAATAATTTTGCCATACACACTTGCACATAACAAAGTCCAAATATGCAAACCAAGTTCTAGAAATAAGAGCTGTAGACTGTGTAGAGGGTTTTCCTTGGATATCTATCACAATACATACAATGTATGTTTCTGTCAGGGTCCATTTTACTCCGGTCTTTCTTAAGCGACAAATGCGTTGGTGGACATTATAGGCTTAAGTGGTGCATCAGAAAGGAAAGCCCTGCTGTACTTGTGTTTGTATCTGAACATCCCTTCAAAGCCTGACGACATCTTTTAATTTAGAGGCAACTACAAAATAAATACCTCTGATATTTAATTAAAGCTAAATAAGTTATTTAAAACACTGTCCTTCCACTAAATGGTTGTATATCCTTGGGAACTTTTCCATAGGATTAAGAACCTTAAATTTTACTCCAACATCTGCATAACTCCACTCTTCTTCCTTCATCAGATTTAGAGTTACTGACTTCATACATAATAAAGTAATGAAATAAATCATATTAAGTAAGAAAACAGAAACTTTGTAAAGCAAAGCACTCTCAACTCAAGAATAGATTCCATCATTATGATCATAATTACATTATTGTAATTGCAAATGTATCTAGTGACACTTCAAGTGACATTCATCAGAGGCACTCCTCCAGAAATGAAAACACAAAACCATGATCACACAGAATGGTTTGCAATAGCTTAGAGCAGTGTTTCCCAACCTATTTCGAGTCGCGACCCCCTTTTATTTTAGCAAGTAACCCGCGACCCCCGCTAGATAAGAAGGCATTTATAATACGACAATAAGTAAGTAAGCCACAGATTAGTAAAAACTAGCCTAGGGTAGAAAACACATTAAAAATTATTTCTCGTAATATAATTCTACTCTACTCTAACGGTACTGTAAAGTGTAACGGTGTAACCTAATATTTCAATGTGATGGTTGTGCTTGCATCTGGGCAACCAGCTTCAGAATATGCGGCCGAGTGTTTGTTAGAGCCAAACTCATGTCACCTTCAACATGCAGTCTTGCCTTTGTTTTGATATGAAGAAGCGTTGAAAATCCACTCTCGCAGAGATCTGTAGAGGCAAATGGAACTAAAACTCGAAAGGTAAGCATGGTGACATTTGGAGAAGTTTGATACATAGCACACCAGAACTGAGTCGGCAATTTTTCATAAAACGCAATGCGTGCCGAGGAATCGTTCCGCATATCCAAGAATTCATCCTGGACTTCATCGGGGATGCTGGCAACATTCAGGGAAGCAGAGAAAGGATTTCGTATGAGTGCAGTTACTTCTTCTTCTTTAAGCTCAGGGAGGTAAATTCCTTTTCAAGGAATGCAAGGTGCCCAGTAATCTCTTGCTTCAGTGTCTCATCGACTTCACCTTCAGGCTCCTCTACCAAAATGCAGAATTTTTCAAACATGACTATGCTTCCAAGACTTACTTTCCGACGCCAGTTTTGCAGCTTGGCTACGAATGCTTGAAGATTGTCTTGCAATTGGATTGTGTGTTTGCTTTCACTGAAGTTTCAGGTTCAGTTTACTTTGCTAGTGAAAAATGACTGCTAGGTAAGCAAATGAATAAGAAATGGATTAATTAATAGACTAATAGAATAATAAACAAACACAGTAGGTCGGACGGTGAAAACGAAGGTAGGCTATATATTTTCCAGAATTACTGAAAGTTCTATGTCTCGGAAATTGAAATAAGAAAGTTAGCAAGTATGACGGCGAAATGCGCTTCCCCACTTGCGTTTAGCACGCATCCAAATAACAGCGGCGACCCCCACAAAACCCTTCGCGACCCCCTTGGGGGTCGCGACCCACAGGTTGGGAAACACTGGCTTAGAGTCTAAAAGAGGAGAGACATGTCTGCAGAAACTGGTGGAAACCCATCAGAATAATAGACATTGGGATTCATCTGTGAAAGCACATCATACATCGTAACGGTCTATTACCGTGTTTATGCAATAACAGAAAGAACCCTGATCTTGAGTTCGGTTACTTGTATCTTCAATCCTTGCCCCTGATTGGTTGTCATGCATGTCATGTTAATAGTGTCAGCCGATAAGACAGAGTCAGCTCGTTTTAACATGAATATTAATATCATAAGTTATAATCGTAATCGTAATCGTAATCGTAATCAAGCATTTATATAGCGCCACTCAAAACAGAGGCGCTCCCGACCCGAGCCAGTCTCTTCATTATAATAAAATGTCAGTAAATACAGATAATAGAATCAAATGTTGTCGTCTAGGGTTTCTTTAATTTAATAGTTAATGAGTCCTTAATTGCCCTTAATTAGACCTGTACATTCTATGCCTAGGTCTAACTAATTATTATCAGGTCCTAAAATACCTCCCACGATGAAGTAGATGAGTTTTTGCATAGCTCTTGTCCCCTTCTTCACAGAGAGTCTTTCATTGAGGGGCTTGCGGATTCATTGACTGTACTTGCGTTGTACTTATAAACGATGATTCTGCCAAACCACAATTGTTCTTTCATGATGAATACAACCCTTCTGCTTGTTCTTTCAACAGTTCGTGCGCGTCACGACGATCAAACTTGTGACCATGACAGTTCACATAACGCAACTTAGATCTTAAGCCCATGCATTGTCTGAATAATTCTCTTGATGATTACAAATATCCTTTGGCAGGATATATGTGACTACAACAGCCGGCTAAATACTGACCATTCCATTCAAAATCTTAAAGTAATAACAACCGATCAGGAGATGACTCGCCATTTAATCTTCCATCTGACGTCCATTGTCAACGAAGAACACTCTCAGCCTCTCCAATCAGAATCTTCGAGTGTGCGTGCACAGAAGATGACGACATCTCTTCCCTCGCTCGATCGACTTTAGATCGACCAAAGGGTTCAACACAACGTTTGTAACTATGCATCATGGTTAACTTCCCCAACTTATTCTAGTTATGTCTCTAAAATGTACTGGCCATCTCTACTGGTCATCTAATTAAACTAGTTACCTTAATTGCTACTGGTAATTAATAGTCCAATTCAGTTCTATAACATCTACATACACAAACATAGATGAGAATGTTTTTGTAAGGGTCAAGGACATCATTACATACATCATCATCATCATCATCATCATCATCATCATCATCATCATCATCATCATCATCATCATCATCATCATCATCATCATCATCATCATCATCATCACCAAGTACTTATAATTAAATTGCTACGTTTGAACTATAAGTACAATTATCTACAATTTGGTTACATGGTTACATGATTGACCACATGAATACAGTTAAGGTTTAACTACATTCGACCCGGTCAATCAGAGTTGACTGACGAAAGGTTCTGATTCCACTGTAGTCATAGGATTTACAAATTGGGGAAATGAATTCAGTCCAGATTAAAATGCAATTCTTAAAGGGCTTCAGAAATTTTAAAAAAAATGGTAGAACCTGCCACTTTAAATTGAAATCCTGCAGTCCCTATAGCAGGTTCTCATCCTGAGCAATGCAGAAGTTTTACGACATTATGGCGTAATATATTTTACTTAAAATATTTGTAACCTGCATTTAAGCTTATTTTGCCAAGTTATTTCTGCCCATTAATTCCTCTTAAACTCAGTAACTTTTGCCCATAAATTTCTCTTAGAGTTGATTAAAATGGCAGCAAAGGGTTAAGTGAATTGGAGACGGTTCTTGTTGCTCTGGTCCAAATGATCAACTCATTGGGTCTGTGATAGTGCCAGCTGCAGCTGTCAACTCTTCCATTGCGGTGCTTCTAGCTGTTGCTCTAGGGTTGGAGATAGACCTCATGCAACAGCATAAGTGACAATTCGGTTGATACAATGACGGTCTGTCACTGACAGTGTGACACTGACACATAATGCCAAAGTTTTCTCAGAAACACAAACACGTTGAATAACATGACTGGGCTTATATCAAATATGATAACAGACAAATACACATCAGCAGGATCATATTATGTTGAGTGGCAGAGTGTAAGCTGAAATCAGACGACCTCAGCCAGATCTGAGATTCTAAAGGATCCACCGAATTTAAGTATTTGTCCATATATCATAATTATTAAAATAATAATTTATTAAGTGCGCTATGGGTTTGGTGGGCACTACAGGGTCAAGGGCTTATTACGCTACTTGGGGCATGGCCCCTTGCAGCTGCATGCTTAAAGACTGACCATTAATTTATGGGCATGTAAGGGTAACTGGGTCACTGCCTCTTCCGTCTGTAGGGCCTTGGATTTGTAACTGTCTCAAATCCAAGTCCATATACGCACAACCCATTCTATACATATGGACTGGAATTTGAGGCAAAAGCGGCTCAACAGCTGCTGTAGAGTACACTGACTTATTATATCCAAACGAGAGAGAATCTTATATTCCGAAGCGATGCACAGAAGCGCAAAGCCGTAGAAATCTCCGCTCTAGATAACTGACAACTGACAACTTTTATTTCCAGAAGCTCAATGCATATAACAATTAACAACAATTATAACTTGACTATTACATATCAGTGCATTGGCTAGGGAACAGGGAAGACCCAAAAGGGGCACAAGCCCCGCTTAATTAGGGTCACCCTTTTTAACAATAATCATTTATGGCTGGTTAGTCAGTTGAAAGAAAGAAAGGTTCAACTCAATAATGTTCTTAACTAAACAATAACATTGCAATTTACTAAGAACATCAATATGTAAGAAAGAAAGGTTCAACTCAATAATGTTCTTAACTAAATAATAACATTGCAAATTACAAGAAGATCAATATCTAAACAATTCGATGTAACAGTGTTAAATGAAGTATGGTTAATCCTTCAAGTAACTATTCCACAGCTTCTTAAATTGGGTGTATGTGGGTGCATTCCGAATACTCATCGGTACTGCATTCCAAATTTTTGGACCACTACAACAAATTGAAAATCTACGATAATTAGTGCGTGCATATATGACATATAAACCACCAGAAGAAGATCTTGTACAATGACCATGCATCTCTACTACCTTCGTAAAATAGTTTGAAAATGAATCAGGCAGCAAGTTATCAGAATGCTTTCAATAGGAAAGTCAAGCGATCACTTCAAGTCTTCAATATAGATGCATAGACTATTCGTTTTCTCATTGAGTACGGAAGAAATATGCTTACCCAAGAACAGACAATAGCGTATCGCAAACATCTTCGCAGAGCTGAACCTCGTGAGGAGCAGACTTCTAGACCTGTCCAATAAAATCCTCGAGATCTGCCAGCGTCACTTATAACCCGATGATAGGAGGAGAGACCACGCACACTTGGCAGCAGCAGCCACTCTTCGCTTAGCTGAGTTTCTTCGAATAGACCTCAACAGCGTTTTCCTTCGCTGACCTATGCTACACACTGACACACGCACGCAGCCTCACATATGCCACGATCTGATCTTTAGAGTACGTACGGTAGTAGTAACTCGTTCTTCAACTCGTCACTCACTCTACGTCGCGGCCACAGTTTGCATATGAACACTACTAGGCCTACTTGTCATTTAGCCATCGGAGGGTCCTGATGCAGGCGGCGGCAGAGGCAAGAGCAGCAGCAGCAGCGGGCAGAAGAGAAGGAGCAGCGGGCGGAGGAGGAGGAGGCGGGCGGAGGAGGAGGAGGAGGAGGTGGACGGAGAGGGAGGAGGCATTTGAGAGGAGGAGGGCCAGTGCATCATTGATCATGACTCCCTGTAGATCGTGTGAAAGTGTTTTCAGACCTATCGACGGACGAGTGTGTCACCACTGACTGACACAGTCAGAATAATTAGAGAATAGACCACCGTATAAAATTATAAAATCATGTCATGTTCAAGCAGCAGATCTCGAGTTCGGTATGTTACGGACATATCTCGAACAGGCCGTATCAAAATCGACTCCAGGTAGATTTAGCCTAACCAGTTCCGGCGCCAGGATTTCAGGTTGGGGGGGCTAAAGCTCCAAAAACCTTCGTTTTTGTCCCCTCCTCCCTGTGATTTGCAGTGATTTCCAACTTTTGGGGGGCTGAGGGGGGTTTAGCCCCTAACCCCCTCTGGCGCCGCCCCTGAGCCTACGACTACGGAAATGCATGTGTGAAGTGTGAAAACTTCAAAAACTGAAAACTGCTATTTCACAATTCCTATCCCCATAGGCGGAGACTTGGTCTTGGGTTTGGGGGGACAGGCGAAGGAGCGGCCGAAGGACGATCGGCGAGGCGCGCAGCGCCGAGCAGGGGGAGGGGTTTGGAGAGGGGATGTGACCCCTCCCCTAGTCCCCTATCTAAAATTTTTTGAATTTCCACACTGTAATGGTAGCTAGCATTTTAAGCTGTCATCTGAACAAAATTGCTTTATTATTTGAGTGCTGATAAGAACCAGCTCAGCTGTCACTCTTAACTAACATAGGCCTATGTAGTTTGAGTTGTGTTTGAGTTTGGGGAGGGGATGTGACCCCTCCCCTATCTAAATTTTTTGGATTTTCCACACTGTAATGGTAGCATTTTAAGCTGCCATCTGAACAAAATTGCTCTATTATTTGACTGCTGATAAGAACCAGCTGTCACTCGTAGCTATTATTATTATATTCATGAAATATTTCAGAAATATTGGGGGGGATATAAGCAGCTCCGTCCCCCCAACCTCAAGTTTTTGGGGGGACCGTCCCCTCTGTCTCCCCTAAGTCTCCGCCCCTGCCTATCCCGATTCCTCCTCTTCCTCTCACCTCTCTCGCCGTTTCAACTCTAGACACCATGCATCCACCTAAACCGTCTGACTGTCTGACTCCTTGGATCTTGACCTGGACCTGGATTTCACCCCACCCCGCCTATCGATTATGACTGTGAATAAGCTGATTTCCGCGACTTCGCTTTTTGGGGCACTGTAGGCCTAGTAAAGTTGAGATTAGGATTAGGCCGACGCGATGTCCGCATGATTTCGTAATTAGCGTTGGCCGGAAAGCAAAAGTTGAAGTTCTATGCTGGTCCGCTGCTGGGCTGCGAGAGTTCTGGTCGGTGGACAACCATCATGGAGTAAGTTCTCCGTGCCCAGCAGACAGAATTCCACAATTCCAGGAATTGTGGAAGAGAACGATTCTATGATGAGCCGTATGGCTCAGCGGTTTGGTACACAGAATTAAGAGATAAGTGGTAACAGGAGTGACAGGACATTGTTCGCAACCCCCCCCCCCCAGAATGTTCGCAAGAATCGCAACCTCTGAGTTACCCCTCCCATTCTGGGACTGGGAGGAGTTGCGAACAGAATGGGAGAGGCTGCGAACAATGGGTGGACGTTTCTAGAAAAGATAAGGAACGGAAAGACAGTTAGGCCTAAGTAGGAATGGTGTCCGAGTAGAACAGTGCCAGAGACGCCAAACCTAGGACTAATATGGTAATAATAATAATCCCAGGCCAAACCACGAAGATAGTCGCAAAGGCGTATAGGCTAATTGCCAGGCGCAGTAATTATGATCGTGTGTGCAATTCTCAGCTTTAAATTAATTGGAAAGAGGGCATTGTGAAATAGGGCTACAGTACTGTTGTAAGTATTGTATTGCATTGTACTGTAGGCCTGCTGTACTGTTAGCCTACTACTGTACTACTGTACTGTAGTCTGTACTGTATTGTATAGACAGATTGACCGGCGAGCATTACGTCCGCCCGTTCTGCTAGCTTTCAATTGTTCCGCGTGGATACGAAATATACTCCGAGACAAAACCGAGCCATGTTTCGAGCAACAGTGAGCGATTGGTTGTTGGGAACGTGTGCTGATTTGCGTAGCGTTAGCGCTGCAGTTGTTAGGTAAGGCTGTGTATCGCTTGCGAGCGCTACGTGCTAGCGTTGCGTATATTATCGCTGTAGAAAATGGCCGTCCCTGTGGAAGTTGCGTCGTCGGCGGAGAGAGCGAGGGCTTCAGAGAAAGCGTCCAACTACGACGTAGCGCTTCGTCTGAGACCAGAGGGTGAGTCGACCACGAGTCCTCAATGCGCTCAGTTTTCAAAGTCTACACGAGTTATGTGTGATGATCGATGACGAATGTACCTGCGATAAAAGTGGTAGAAAAATTGCATAGAGAAGAAATAATAATTATATGCTATCACAATAGCATACATTGCATACAAAAACATACAAAAATGTACAATAACATAAAAAAAGCCAGTGAATTGTTCAACAGTTTGATAAAAACGTGAACTTGGCATAGGCTACATAGGTAAACCCGTAGTTTAGGTTGCTAAATTATTTTATATTGTCAAAATGAAATGGAAGCTGGATTGAGGAAAAAATTGTTTCCCTAACTGGAAGTGGGACTGATGAAACTATTTCTATCTTTAAATAGAAGTTGGATTGATGGAAATAATTTTATCGTAAATAAAAGCTGGATTGATGAAACTTAGTTTTGATGCAATAGAAGCTGGAATAATGAAAATAATTGTTTCCGTAAGTCGAAGCTGGACCCATGGAAAAGTTCTTTGATTACATAAAAGTTCCACTGATGAAAAATATTTTTCTGGTAAAATAGAAGTTGGGTCATTTTTTTCGTTAAATGGAAGCTGGATTGATTAAAAAATTCTCGATGAAATGGAAGCGGGATTGATTATAGTTATGATGGACATAGGTAGAGTGCTTACTTACCAACGTGAAGTACGGCATTGAAGACATTAGAATAATTTAGCAACCTAAACTACGGGATTACCGGCTACATATACTCAAAACAACATCCAACTTTAAAAGAATGAGGTCAGGAGTGCACGAATGGTCGGTGTGTCTTATGTGACTGAAAATTTCTGCCTTTATGATGTATTAATATGGAAGTCGTAAGGTTCTCCTAAGACACAGCTTTGTTCGATTGCATTGAGCATCTTCTGTGAGCATTGAGGTGTTGCCCCATAAAGGAGCACATGATGGAAGCTTCGACAAACAAGTTAGGACTGAAGTACCTTAACTGAAATTTTGACATCCTCTGGGATTTATGGAAACCAGTGATAGTGGTACCAACCGTTTGCTTTCTAAACTTTTGAAAAATAAGTTTGTTTACTATTTTAATAAGTTCTGACTCACATGATTGGTCATAGATGTCAGATGAGATTGTAATGGTAATTGACCATTTATTCCAGAGATGGTGAACCATTTTTAAGGTGCATGCCAAAATGCCGTTAAAACATTTTTTAACGTGCCCCTCGGAATTTTGCAGCATACCGTATAATTGTTTTTTCACATAGATTTCAATTGACGAAGTGTAACAAAATATGATCTAAAAGACATTATTTCAAAGATAGTTTTAGAATGGTGTTACAATAAAGTCCCTCATAAAAGGAAATGTGGATTCCTACAGTGAGTTTGTATTTCTAAGTTTCAAAGTTTGGGGCACGCTCCAAATTTTGTGTGCCCAACAAATTTGAGCATGTGCCACTTTGGGCATGCATGCCATACTAAGTTCACCATCTCTGATTAATTCCTTCAATAATAGTCAGTGGAGGTGTCATCTTGTAGTTAAGTAGATGTGATAACCACCTTACAGCCTTTCTGTATACATGGTTTCACAGGGCTGTTAAAGGCTTGGTTTTTTTGTTTAAAAAAAAACAAAAAACAAAAATAAATGCAAATTTTGGTTTTTTGTTTTTTTTACAAATTTTGAAATTATAAATGCCAAAAATGGCAACTCTTCAACTCTCTTGGCAATTGTTGTATGGTCTTTGTTAACTTCATTTTATGACATTCTACGGTTCTACTGTTAATTTCATTTTTATGCATCTGATTAATTTCAACGGTATTATGCCATTTTTATGAGTTTTATGTTCCGAAATAGGAAAATCTTAAAAACAAAAAATAAAAACCCATAAAAAACCAAAAAACCAAAAACAAAATATTCATTTTGAAAAAAGTTTCGTTTTTTGCACTCCTGCATGACTCCCATGTTCAGTGCCAGCGCTGAACATTATTAATACAATGTCAGTGGCGTAACGAGGGGGGCAAGATCAACTTAACCAATAACGATGTAAATTATGCAAATTATGAGAACATAGCCTAGATAAAATAAATGAAAATATATAGATATAGGGCTATTATAGGCCTATGATACATTGTAATGTAATGTAACAGTTCTGAGCGGCTATTTACTAATATTTTCAAACAAGTCAACGACAATTTTAAATAGACCTGCATAGGTATCTATCTATCAATATTATATATAAAACACACACACCATTATTTGTTATTTCATTTTATTACATTTTTTCTTTTATGACTGATATTTCATATTTCACGATAAAGTAACTAGTCTCAAAATTTGTGCCTCCTCTTGAATTGCGCCCTGTTCCATGGCATCACTGGAACAGCCCTAGATACTGAGAACAGTGAATACCAACAATCCGCTGTAGGCCTATTGTCGTGTCGGTTCAGAAGAAGAAAGAACTTTTTCGCACGTTTCATCAATAAATTAGCCTAATTGTTTGATGGCGTCACTGGCGTATTGTCAAAACGTACTTCTGACGTAGGCCTATTCACGAAGTGATCGAGCCAAAACCAATTGAGAAATTTGATGATTCTAAGCATTGAAAAAGACGTTTTATATCAATTCGATTTTGACAAAGCGCAAAAACCACAAATATTAGCTCATATCCAGTAGCTGTAAACCTTTGATGTTTCTTAGCCTTCTTAATCTTAGGCTCTTGAAAGACAATTAGACCTGCAAGATATGCTATGACAATTATGTTACTATTCGTGTTACAATAGGAAAATTTTGAAACCTATAGCCTATAAAAATTCTTTGCAGATTATGTTTAATTACTGATTACAAAAAAACCATTGAGTAAAATCTGGAACCTATATGATAGTTGTAATTGTATTAAATTAATACACACTGTTACCATGGAGTAACATGGAATAATAGACCTACCTCAGTAGGTCTATTATACTAGATCTATGATATGAACGATTAACAGTCAACTAGAAAATTATGAATGGGCGCAGTCTTTAAACTTTGCCCCGGGCGCAGGAACCCCTAGTTACGCCACTGTACAATGTAATTCAAATTAAGATTTCCTTAAGGTTGATCTGGGCTAACTTAATTGTTTTGAAAACATTACATGTGAAAAGCAACTTTGAAGTTTATTTTTATTTGATGCGCCTTACAATTTAGCTCTTAAATTTGATTTCTCCATAATTTCTCCATAATTTTTTATCTGAGTTCAAGCAGAGTAAATGCCAGACCATTCTTGTGAATTAGACACTCCTACGTCTTGCTGATCATGAGGAAAGGGAATAGGGAATTTGTTGGTTTTACAGTATCTTTTCAATATAAATGCGTATATTCAGAGTTTCAGATAACTTGGCCAATGGGATGTCCAAATGATCTTGCGGTGGAAGGGGCAGAAAATGGCGGGAACAGAGAAGCATCAGACTCTTCCGCTGGTGAGCAGCAGCAGAGGCAGCCACTTAACAGCCAGTCAGTTGCCACAGCTGAATCAATCGACAACAACATCTCTACAGAGGACTCCACTTGTGGTGTGTAGGATCACAAATAAATCTACTTTTTAGATATGTACTTTTTTATTTGAGGGGCCGTCCATAAATGACGTCACGCAATTTTGGCCGATTTTGAACCCCCCCTCCCCCCTCGTCACACTTCGTCACAAAAAGTAACACCCCTTGAAAAATGACGTCACAAAGCTCTGACCCCCTCCCCTAAAACCAAATTTCCATGGCGAAGCAAAATGCTCCTTCGTGGAACAAATAGGGAGAGCATGCATATTTTAAAATCTAACGGTGACCAAATATTGAAATAATTAGAAAATTATTATTAATGGTGCCCATATACATAAAAATAATAAAAAAATAATGAAAATGTAATACTAACAATTAGTGCTGTTATTGTTAAAATTAAATTGTTGTTAATTGTTAAATTTAATTACATAGACCTGGTGTGACGTCACACCTCTCAGACCCCACCCCCATGTCACACATCGTCACAAATTTCCGACCCCCGACCCCATAGGTGCGTGACGTCATTTATGGACGGCCCCTTATAACTTAATAATTTCTCCAGGTACATCACTCTGTATTTAACACTGGAATTGGCCGTGAAATTTGAAAGCATCTGTGATTTGTGTTACCTAGATTTAATTTCTGTAGCTTACTTTTCCTGATTCAGCTAAAGTGACATTTGATTACTTTTCTATATTTTGGGTCAAGTTCTATTGATGCTTTTACAATTCCCATCTTAGTATCCTTTGCTCTCCCTGTGTCTATGTTGTCTTTTTTATTAACAATGTATATATACATATGTGTATATATATTTATATATATATATATATATACATATCTATCTGAATAAGTCTTGTTTTTAGTAATTTGGTTATTGTATAAAATTGTTCTCATACTGTTCTGGAATTGTAACTGTTTTGTTTTTACCAGGATCAGTAAATGAATTGAATTGAATATGAGCGCCTCTGATTGGTGTGCACTGTGAAAGGCGCTATATAAATTGATAGATACAATACACTACAATAAAATGTATATACCTTCTGAAAGCACTTTGCACATAGATGGATTAAAGATCCAGACATATAATATATTTTTATAAAGCCAAACATTTTGTATCTCTAGCTTTGTATGCAGAACTATGCATATTTGACAAGGTTGCTCTAGAAATATTGACTCATCCACAACAAATCGCCATCATTAGACATCTGCAAAGGTGCAGTGGGAATTGAAATCCCTTCTTTGTTTGTGTTCATCTCTTGTAGCTGTATGGACCCATGAAGCAACGCTCTATTTGATTGGAGCATGTGAGAGTCGCAAGCACCTGTTCCATGTGCCAGGTGTAAAAAAGATGGATCTTTGGAAACAGATTGCGGATGAGATGCAGTCGTTTGGTTTCGCTTACTCATGGGAAGCATGTGAGAAGAAAATGCGCAATCTTAAATACAGGTTACTACTTCAAATTGTTCATTTCAAGAAGATCATCTAAAAGTGCATAAACCTGGATTCATCATTTAGAGGAGGATGGGAGGCTGTTCAGCTCCCTCTGGGGGTCGGGTAGCAGCTAGAACAATTGGCTTAACCTGTTTCCATTATATATTTACATTGACAAGTTTCCTTTAATTCTTTTATAGATTTGTACATTGTAGTGTAACTAAAAGTGATATACAAAGTCCTGAAATGTGTATTAGGACAAATAGAAATATGAGAGATTAGCCACAAATTCAGTAAAATTACTGTAAGCAAACTGGCAACACTCAATTAGATCAGAGTGGAAGCATTTCTTTAACGACTACACCACCGCACCCCACAAGGATCTTGCATGTAGGCTTACTTCTATTTCACATTGCAGTTTAATTTTGTTGAGCTGTCTTGAGCAACTGCATTGCAAACATCCTTTGTAAATTGTAATAAATGATGCGACTGGACATTATATCTTTCGGTAGTGCCATTACTTGAGTGATGAAAAGAAATAACTTGTTTTTCACAATTTGATTGGTGCAACTTACCACATTTATATGAAATTTTCAAAAGTTGTCAATTATGTAGTATCAATGAAGACAGTTAACAAAGGAAGTATAATGAATTTATTAATATCACATTTCCACTGAGTGTGAATCAGTTGAGTATTGTTGTATGGGCCTAGGGTGATTAACTTGACTGTTAATCACCCTAGGCAACAGTTGCTGTCATCACAGCTGATACGGCTAAGTTGATGTGCATAGAAACTGCTGTGTACCAACCGGTATGTAAGATAGCCTGAGTGGCACTTGTAATTAGATGAGTTACCTTAGATAGTTGCATTAGCTACGCTTTTGTGAGGAGCGTGTTTTAAAGGTGCTCTATAAATGTTTTCATACATTGCTTACTGATGAATTTTATGAGAGGAGCGTGGTCCCATTAGTAAGCAGTCCATTAATGTGTTGTGTCTTTGGCTTCCACTGTACATGCTTGCATGTATGTATGTATGCATGCACCGTATGTATGTATGGGGACACTTACTATGACTTAATCTTGTGGCCTTCTAAGTTCCATCTGACTGTGCTAGCCTAAGTAGTGTTACGTTCACAGAGAGAGAAAAAATTAATCAGAAAGCAAACAATGCTGAGATAACAAGAAACTAAGAAAAATGACGATTGATAGGCTCCCACATATACGGTTAGACCGATTTTGCCCATTTCCAATTCCGGATATTTGGCCTGCTTTTTTGCTGATTCTGGATTCGAACGCCGAAAAATTGGCAATATTTATTTTTATTTGGTTCTTAACCCTTTGACTTGCACCATTATTTGCCAGAAAAGGTAAATGTGTATGTGTGTATGTATGTATGTATGTATGTATATATGTATGTATGTATATATGTATGTATAAATATGTATGTATATATATATGTATATATATGTATATATATATATGTATGTATATATATATGTATGTATATATATATATGTATATATATATGTATGTATGTATATGTATGTATATATATATGTATATATATGTATATATGTATGTATATATATATATATGTATATATATGTATATGTATATATATGTATATATATGTATATATATATATGTATATATATGTATGTATATATATGTATATATATGTATGTATATATATGTATGTATGTATATATGTATGTATGTATATATGTATGTGTGTACGTATATATGTATGTATGTATGTATATATGTGTGTATGTATACATGTATACATGTATGTATGTATGTATGTATGTATGTATGTATGTATGTATGTATGCGCGCTTTAAAGCGCGGTTGCCAGTCAAAGGGTTAAGTACTAATTTAGTAATTTTGACAGTTTTATGTGTCTATTAATGCTATATGTTTTAAACCATGTGGCTTAAGAAAAAGACCGACTGTTCGCCATTTTTTTTGGTGCGTTGACTCATAATTTTGTTATTTTACATGGATTTTTCAATGATAAAGAATTAAAGAGTTGATTGCAAAACAGGTTACTGTTTTTATATTAATGAAAAACGAAATTGTTTTTGGTCAAAAAATTACTTCTTTTGGTATTTGTATCAGTAGTATTTGTATTTCTAGTCCAGGGATGCACTAATTCCGATCAATTGGTCTAGGGCAAAATCCGGTGAAAACTGATTGTGGATCTAGATTTGGTTGAGCCATACTCCCACATGCTTACACGACCAACCAACAGAGATTCTCACAGAGTTGACAGTTGACATCTGATGTTCAGAGTCCATATTGCAATGCGGATGAGGAATGATGACGGATGATGAAGTCCACAGCTCATGGTTGGCCATTCTGCCTCTGTGGTTCAGACCAGTTGCTTCGTAAGGAGTTTGAACGTCACAACTCAATTACGATTTCAGTTCAGCTCAAACCTATGGACTGCTTTGCAGTTGTTACACATGGACTGCTTCACATTTATACATAGTGCTTTCTAAGAACAGATCTATATATATATCATTTAATTATTATTAGACAATTCTGACTTACTTGACTTATGGCCTTGGCGATGCTCCCGCACGCATAAGCCGCTCGTTTATGGAAGACCTCCTCCATCCCTCTCTGTTGTATGCCCGGTGCATAGCCTCCTGAACCGACCACTGGACCAGCCCATTTCTCCGCAGTCCTCCTTTATCATATCCATCCATCGTTTCTTCTGCCTTCCTCTTTTTCTTTTCCCGTGCACATATCCGTTGAGAGCTATCTTCGGGTACCTGTCATTTCCCATTCGGGTTATGTGTCCAAAGTATCGCAGCCGTCTGTTCTGTATCCTGCTGACTATGTCGTACTGGATGTTTAGTCGTTTGTGTATCTCTCTGTTCCTTATCCTGTCTCTTCTTGTGACTCCCTCAATCCTTCTCAAGCACGCCAGTTCGAAGACCCTCAGCCGCTGCTTATGTGTCTCCTTCAGTGTCCAAGTCTCCGAATTGTACAGCAACGCGCTCAACACCAGCGTTTCATACAACCTGACCTTTGTACCTCTGCTTATTTCCCTCGAGCTCCAAACCTTCCCCAGCGCCTGCCATATTCCTCTGGCCTTCTTTCTATATCTTGCCCCGATCCTCCCTGTGTACAGATGTTTCCTCCCAGGTAAACAAAGCTGTCCGTCTGTACCAGCTGTTGCTCACCCACATTTAGCGTGAACCTCTTGTCTCCGCCACCCACGAGCTGGCTTTCAGTTTTCGCTACGTTTATCGCCATACCCATCCTTCGACTCACTTCCACTACTCTCGTCACTACCTCCTGTAGTCCCACCACCTGCTCCGCCAGCAGTGCTATGTCATCTGCAAATCTGAGATTGCCTATCAGCTCTCCTCCAATCACAGCTCCCTCCTCTGTTCCCTCCTGGGCCCTGGCCATGATCAGTTCCAGAAATATGCTGAAGAGCAGTGGCGATAGAACGCAACCCTGCAGTACTCCCACTATGGTCTCGAACCAATCCGATAGTTCTCCGTTCACTCTCACAGCGCTAAAGGTGTCCGTGTACGCATTTTCCAAGATTCTTACTATCTTCTCAGGATATCCATAGTGTCTCATGACTCTCCACAGACCCTTTCTCCACACGCTGTCGAAGGCTTTACGGAAATCTATGTAGCAGATATATAGTTCTTTCCAAAATTCTTCGTACTTCTCCGCCAGCTGTCTCAGTGTAAAGATTTGATCAGTTGTACTTCTATTAACTCTGAATCCTGCCTGCGCCTCCGACATGATCTCTTCAGTCCTCTTTCTGATCCGTTGCAATATGATTGTTGAGAAGATCTTGCTGCTGTGGCAGAGCAGACTTATCCCTCTATAGTTTGCACATTCTAGCTTGTCCTTTTTCTTATGTATGGGTATAATAATTGCTCTTTTCCATTCTGCAGGCAACTCCTCCCTTTCCCACACCATTTGGCATAGCCTGTGCATGATCCTGATTCCCATTCCCTCCATTCCTGCCTGTATTTCCTCCGCTGTAACATTATCTAAGCCCGGTGCCTTCCCGTGTTTCATTTTGTGAATGGCTGCCTCCACTTCATCCTCTCCCAGAGCCAGTAAGTCCTCTTCCGTGCTCTCCATCTCCTTGATGCTCTCCAGGTAACTGTCATCTGTCTTGTTTGGGTCGTTGTACAGTTTATTGAAGTATTCCTTCCATCTGCCTTTGACATCCTCCTGATCGGTGAGTATCTTCCCATGTTCATCCTTAATTGAGCCCACCCTAGGCGCATGTGTCTGTGTGATTCGTCTCACTCCCTCGTACACCGCTCTTGTCTTATTATTAGCTCTGTCCATTTCTACGCCCCTGCATATATCCCTTATAAACTTTTCTTTGTCCTCTCTAGCACTTTTCTTAACCATACGACACAGGTAGTTATGATGTCTCGCCATATCTTTGCTCTCCCGTCTTCTGCTTTTGTATGCTCTTCTCTCATCCATTAGTTCAAGCGTTGTCTTTGACAGCCATTCCACGTGTGCTTGTCCCTTTTTGTATCCCAATATTTCTTCTGACGTCTCCTGTATTACGCTTTTTACCTTGTTCCATTCTTCCTCTATCCCCTGCACTCTCTCCTCCATCATCGCCTCCCATTTTTGATTTATCCTGTTATGGTAGCTCTCCCTAACAACCTCGCTTTTTAGCGCATTTATATTGATCTTTTTGTTCCTCTCCATTGCCTTCCTGTTCTTCAGCGTGAGTCTTATATTTACCATAACCAGACAATTCAAAGAGCATCAAATACTTACTTCTTTTATATTTTGTGGCTAATTACTATGTTTTATATTTAGTATCTTGGATTCCTGTGGATGGATGGAATTTGTATGTAGTATAATGATGACATAACATACTATCAATTACAAGGGCTCTAAAGAAGTATTGCAAATATTCACCAGAACTTGCAGTTATGATATGAAATTATATGATTGCTTTTCAATTGTTAATTAATAACAAAGTGTCAGTGTTTCAATCTTATGTGAGCATCTGATGCACCAATGAAGTTCATTAATCTCTGAAAAAATTATTGCATCAGAGTGGCTTAAACCAAGGAGCAACTTTTGTTCTGAAAAATACAGACAATTCAAATTAAGCGTTGCCCCACTTTACAGCTTTGGAAAACATTCACTTTGCATATAGATCTAAGGTATGCAGTTAGATGTTCATATTTAGATGGACTTTTATTTACAGATATAAACTTCTGACAAACAGTGGCAAAAAATGTTGCAAAGGCCGGAGGCCGTGGATTTATTATGATGCTATTGAAAGCATTGTGACAAGTGATCCAAACATGAATGAGAACCATATCAAAGATTCACTTACTCTGGGTATGAGAATCTGTTTTTCAATTTCTAATTAATGCCTTGAATGTTATGATAACAGGAGTGTCCAGATCAGATATTATATTTACTGGACTAGATGTTTGCCCGGTTAAAATGACCTTCATAACATATACTATAGGCGCGTCGTCTACTGAAACGAAATGAGTGTAGTCACCTCCCTCTTCATCTTCCCTCCTCCATTTCCCCTGCCTCTCCATCTACCTCTCCCACTCCCTCCCACTCTCCTCCACCTTCCCTCCCCATCCGCTACCGCTCCCCTTCCCTCTGCTCCCTCTCCCCTTCCCTTACTATACTTGTAGCTATTGATTGTCTGAGGACAACTAAAACAGGAGTTTGATTAGTTAAAACTTGAGACTCGATTCCAATCCAATATTGTCCTTGACTGTACTGTATAGCCTACTCAACTAAAGGCTCAGTTTCATCAGTCAGCACTGCTTCAGTGTATTCAGTGTTTGTATATTTATGATTCAGTTGCTGTATGTAAGTGATTTTAGATGCTTTGTACAGCAGGCAGTGAGTCGGAGTTCCAAGTCAGTTGGCGAGATGCTGCCTTAGAAGGTGGTGCCATGGTCTTGGAGTGCAGCACAGGAAATGAAGGTGAAGATCTGTCGGAATCTGGCCCTGATGAACAGCCGCTGAAACTGCCAAAGGGTGTCAAGATAGTCACAGGAGAATCAGTTGGGAGCAGCATGGACCTCAGCGTGCCAGCAGAAGATACGGTCACTAATGGCAAGTACCTTATTACCATCAATACTTGGTTCAAGAGCCGTGTTTTGGGGCCCTTGTATGTTTTATAGCAGTGACTGTCAAGTTATGTTATGGCTGCCACTGGTTAACACAGAACATACATCGCTATGTGATACAGGAACTTGTTGTGTAGCAGCCTACATCAGCTGCTGCCTGAAAACAGGGCAACAGTCACTACCTTCAGCTGGCTGTAAGCACTGCAGAGGGCAGTACAGGTGAACTTAATATGGCTGTAAATGTCTTGGAGTCTCCCCACATCTATTATCAGTGCTAAGTATGATAAATTATGGTACTTGTGGTCTTTGCCTGCCATGGTGTTATACTGAATCATGGTATAGGAAGGCAGGACCAGCAAGGTGCCATGGCCGCTGATTGCATTGATCATTGACCAGGTTGGGATCATTGACCAAGTCCTTACAGATCCAGGTTGATCGGTGGTATAATAGGTCTTGGTGAATTCAATGTGTTTGAGCCACAGACTGGCTAAAATAAAGAATTTATATTGAGTAAAGAATCCAGCGTAAATTCTGTCTTACAGTTCACAAATTATTACATTTAAAGATGCTGATCTACCAGTACAGTATATATCTGTTCAGTGCTTTCTCCTGATATTAACAAATATTGCACTCAACCCACAGATACTTTCACTCTTGTACTAGTAGTAGTGCACCAAAACTATAATCAGATCAATATCCAAAAGATCAGTCTGCTCACACAGGAGGCAGCCTACGGTGATTAAGCAGTTTTAGAAAGGTAAGTCTTAAGCCATGAACGAAATGACTTAAGTGACTCAGCCTTGGAGTTACGTGTGTGTGGACTATATCAAACTTTTTTATACATTTTCCTAATTTCCACAGGTTACATACATGTGCAGATTATATGCATGTACAAATGCTTTAAGGGTTTTATTGGTCAGTTTTAAATTATTCTTAATCTGAATTCTGCATGAAGCCAATGCAACTGACCCAAAAGGGTTACAGAGTTTATACTAGAAGATGCACGTAGCACATTGCGAACAAGAGAATTTTTGATGTGTTGGAGCTTGTTGACTTCAAAATCGAAAACACTTTGGAAAAAAAGTTTAAAACGTTTTTATATGTACATCTTCACATAAATTTACATTTACTATAGAATTCATGAGTTAAATAACAATTTAACTCACAATTTCAAACTATGATTTAATAATGTAGCTCCCTGGTATAAATAGATTTTTTATGTGCAAAGAATTTATGTAGCTTGAAGTGATATGTGTGACATTTCTGAAAATTATTTGCATAACTATTTGAGACCTATTGCCTATGTCATTGTCTTCTAAAGCTTTTGTTGCATATTTATTTTTCCGATTTAGGTTGGGTTTTAGTATGCACGTCCTCATATTGGTGTAGGGCTAGAGGCATGTCATAAGCAATTTTGAATTGATTAATACATTTTCCTACCATGCCTTACCTTGTGTAATACAACATGGAACTTTTTTGGCATCCATTGACTTAGTTTCTGTTGTGTGGAGTAGGCTGGACCCATGAGTTGACCCTGATGCTGATTGGAGCCTGTAGGGAGAGACAGCATCTCTTCAACACTCCAGGCATCAAGAAGATGGACGTCTGGAAGCAGGTAGCGGATGCAATGCAGGCACATGGAACCAGCTTCTCTTGGGAGGCATGCGAAAAGAAGATGCGCAACCTCAAATACAGGTCGGCAGAAACTGATGAATCTCTGTGGAGAACCTGTTTAAATGACTTTCTTTCATTTATGTAAAGCAATCAAATAGTTATATACCAGGGTATATAACAGTTGCACGTGAGCACTAACATGACAGTGTCCATGGGGCAACGAGTTTATCTGGTAACTTGTAAAGGAATTGCTCCAAACATTATAAGAATACATTTGTGAGATGTGCACTGAATGTAACAATGACACAGCATTTCTAAATAATTTCTGGAAGAAATTCTTCTTTGGTCGGTAAGGTTTTTTCGATCATTTGTTGCCATGGTTGAGTTCGATCTTCTTTTGTTTCCAACTCTGCTGTAGGGTAGACATTTTCCACCGAGTACCGAATCCGAGTATTTGCCAAAACCGGCTACGAACCGAGTACTGTTTGTTCCATATGCAAAGCTTCACATTTTTGTGTAATAAGAAATTATATGAATAAATTTGTCTACTTGTAATAAGTAACAAATATATTTCTCATTTTGGAAATAAATAATTAATGAATGAACTTGTCTTCCATTCTGGACTTTTAAATTGTGATTTTGTGGTGAATTATAAATGAAACAAAGTTGAACAAACAAGGAATTATGAATTATAATATTTATGTTAAAAATTGTTATTTGGAACTATTTGTCTGTGTAGTATTTGCCGAGGCGAATAGTGCCCAGAAAAGGGATATTTGTCTGAGGCGATTTCCGGCTAATGATAATCCCTACTGCACTTGGCTTTAGTTTTGACTGATGGCATTGTACAAATTCTCTAGAAATGTTTTAGGTATAAGCTGATTCTGAATGGCAATGAAAAGAAGAGCAAGAGTCGCAAACAGTGGGAGTACTTTGATGCCATTGATGGCCTGATGGCTGATAATTCAGTGGCAGAACATAGTCCAACTACAGTCCACAAACAGAGTAAGTACATTTACTTTCTGTACTATATGTACCATTTTGCTCACATTTCAAAAGTAGTGTGAGTAAACTGAAAAAACTGTAACTGTATAGTAGAATCACATTCCACTCTCTTGGTTAGTAATGGTAACATAGCGAAGACCCATAAGACCTGAAAGCAGGACTGGCCTTGGGGCCATTGCTCCTCGGAGACACTTTTATGCCAACCTGTATTTCAGTTATAGCAGTAATATTTATTTTCATGATCAAAGCGACCTATAAGACACAATGAACCATAGCAGCAATAATAATATCATGTGCAAAGACTAAATATTGTTTCATCAAATCAAATTTATTGATCCATCCATAGTCCAGAACAGTTACTGATGATTATGAAAACAGAAGATAATTCAGTCAGAGACAATTGTAAACGCATTGAAGAATCTCAATTAGTACTGGATAGAAGGGTCAATAAGGGAGACCTAAAAGGAACCTAGGTCCCGCTGAGTAAGGCCCCCATTTCAGTAAAGAAGAAAATGGCCATTACCCAAGTACAAAACAGTGGGTTAGTGCATCAGCAAATCAATTAATGACAGGTGGACGGATAAAGCATGAGGCCTGATACACCGAGTAATTCAATAATATGCAACCAATAATCGTAAGAGGATCAATAAGTGTAAGTTTCTATTCCAAAGTGGATCTTAACTATTCAGTTATAGCAATAATATTTAAATTAACATATTAATATAGGAAAATGAAATAATGAAAACAATAAACAAACTAAGGAGAAATAAACTCAAAAGATAAACACAGAAAAAAGAGGGTCACGGCTAGTACAGAATTATAAGACTTGCAAAATATTATCTGGAGACAGAAGGGAGTTTAGGGATATATGTAGTAGAGTGGAGGGAAGACTATTCCAAACGCTTGGGCCCGTATAACTAACGAGAATTTGTGTATGTTAGTGCGTGAGAATTCTACAAGGTACTTATTGCTTTTGTTGCACGTGTAGTGAGAGTGCAGGTCAGTGATATATTTGAAGTAATTGGAAAATGCATTGGGGAGCTGGTTGTGGGTGTAGCGGTGCATAAATTCCCCCACTTGATAAATATTAATTTGATCTATTTTCAATATCCCTAATTCATCTTGGAATAGATTTTTTAATTAATTAAGCTACTTTTGTTATTTTCAAGATGCTGTTCAGTTGAAAGCTGGAGTAAAACGTAAAGGAGACTTTTGCAATTTTTTCTTGACACAAGAAGTCCCTACGAAATCAGTACTGTTGACCCATGCCACCAGATCTACTATGAATTCAAGAAGACAGAAACCCTTGTCATCGTCTTGTCACTCAACTGAGTCATCATCTTGTCATTCTACTGAGTCACCGCCTTGGTTTAGAGAGTTTGCCAGAGAACAGAGAAGATGCCTTGAGGAGATCATAAAAATAAACAAGGAGGCGCTCAAAGTGGCCAAGCAGCGTAACAACATTCTGCAAGCCTTTACCGAAGCATTTCTCAAACGAGAGTCATTAGCAGAACGGAAACTCAGTTGAACTAACAAAGATTGTCATCGACAGTGAACTTTGCAGTTTCTATATTATTTCATGTGATATATTTCTGTTCTACAATGTTCTTCTTTAATAAGGACATAATTTACATATTCATTCTTGTTTTTTTTACAGAGCAATCACAATCGTGCCATTTTGTTTTAATTCTTATGTTTTAATTATTGTTATGGTCAAGGTCATTACATCAGATGCCTTATCACTGTCTTGGTATATGGTCATTACAACTATTACAATCCTATTACTACATGCATATAAATTTTCAGTTATATCTAGCACAGAGCTTCTCAATTGAGGCACAAGATCGATCAATCTCCTTGGTCGATCGCCTAGCAAAGGTCTGGTCTATCGGTAAATCGATCGCGCCCGATGATTTAGACAAAAAGGAACCTGGAGCCAGACCATTAGTTTAATTATCTAATTTACATTACTTGTGAAAGTTCAGGCTAGGATCGATACAACATTGCCTCGACAAGCAGAGGAGGCTTATCGACGGTTAATAAGTGTTGCTTATATACTCTAGCAGTTAACCATGTAATACGCAGCTGAACGAATACAATACACAAAATACGCTGTACACAAGAAGTTCCGAGGTCGAACGCCCATCGATCATCTACTCGATCCAGTGCAATGGTATTCGCAAATTGCCTTCTATTTTCAAATGATCTAGCATCTCGGACATCCTGCACAATAGAGGCTAGATATAAAGATTCAGTTACACTGTAAACAACGTTGTCGAAGCAGGAAACCATTCGCCTTAGTCAAAATTATTTTTGTCTGAAATGCATAGGCATGTATGGGCTACATGAATTAGATTCATTGTGGATCACACAATGTGTATTCATACTTATTGTTGTGCATCTTGAATGTGCTTTGCTAGAAGCACGGTTCTTTCTCTAAATCTGACGGGTGTCCTCCTCTCTGTAAAAACTGTAATGGTGTGATACAGTTTAATTTCTGAGAAATCCAAAAAAAGCAATTCCAAAGAAGAAGGAAGAGAACATTTCAATAATGTTCCAAATCCAACTAATAACACAGGAATGTACAGTTTAATCAATTCAGTTGATGTCTTTGATGGGTAAGCTTTTCCAGTTACAGGGCCAAATGGAAATAATGGCTCATGGTATGGACGGATACAAGCACTTGCCGCTCAAAATCTCGTGATTTGGTATTGGTATATCAACTATCAGGATGCTTAATACATGTATAGCAACTTTAAGCACCTCACAAAAGCACTGCATGCATGATCTAAACAAGTGTGCTTTAAGATACTGTAGCTTGAAAATGTTTGCTGCACAGTTCCACGTAAATGTAATGGAAGACTGTTCCAGGAGAAATATCCAATGCACGTGAAGTCTTTGGTGGGTTCATATGTGGAAGTGAAGCATCACCATGGCTAGCAGTTGCTGACATGGTTGACAAGACTGAAACACACAGCACTCGCGAAACCAAGATGGTGCTGACAATCAAAGTGGTTTATGGTCATTTGCTTCTGAACAATTGCTGTGACTCCTTTCTATAACTGTATTTCACAAGTATTTCTTTCTACTTAATCATGGTTTGCATAGTCAGGTCGGGAGTACATCTGATCAATTTTCTTTATATAAATTAGGGATGGGCCAATCAATCGTTCGGTAATTGGTTTCGGCCGGATTTTGCACTAATCAGGACTGGCAATCCAAATACCAAAATAGTAATATTTTTTACCAAAAACAAATTTTTCTTTCACTAATACAAAAATAAGTAACCTATTTTGGCAATCACCTGCGGTAATCTTTATCATAGAAAGTCCGTGTAAAATAATGAAATAGTTCAGTGACTAAACTCGTTTGAATTACATCTCTTGGTTTAGCCTGAATTATGATATCTTTGGAAATAAAAATAAATATTGCTGTATTTGCTGATTAATCGGATCGATTCCGGATTCAGTCGGGAAGCAGGCCAAATATCCAATTACTATCCAGAATCGGAAAACGGCAAAACTTGCCAATCGGCCATTCCCGAATATAAATGAGCACTTACAATAATTATTACAGAGCTTCTTAAGTACTAAAAACTCAGTGAATCGACAGATAGAAATCTTCACTTCATTCTAGCTACAAGTGACAGACGTCATTTGCTAACATAACACAAAATTGACATTTTCGTACTTTTTTGACAACACATAAGTTTCACAAATTAGAGCAGTCATTCATGTACTGAAAACTCGAGAACATAACCAGCTCTGCTTAAATAGTCCATGCTGCCCACTCCATTCCGCTTGTTTGTGCTTACTAAAATTATTTTCATTACAAATGCAAGTGGAGATAATGCTTAATCTGTCAGAATGTACACAGTCGCAGAATCTACGGAATGCTTCATTCAGCAAATCAGCCGGAGCAGCCTCGACAACCGCAGTTCACACACTCAACGATTTTCCCCTGAAAAACAAATCAGACACTGTTTAAATGAGTTACCAAAATTCATAGTCTTAAGTTTATTTTCTGTGCAAATGGATTTAGAATTTAGACTGATGTGTTGATTCAGTGCTCATTCTTTTGAAGTCAATGCTAATGCTGTAGTCACTTCCAGACGCCGTTAGAAGCCACCATTGACTGAAGCCTTCACAAAAAACGTCACAGTTCAGGCAACATTGGAAAGAAAATAAGGTCATATCCAGTAAAGGGTGTTAAATCATGTGACACAAGGCAAAAGCCTAACAGTTGAAGAAGCACTGCTACAAATGCTTCGTTTTGGAAGCCACAGTCAGAAGAATGCCTTACTACTAAAACATTTCTGATCTAATTACTTTTCTCCGAAATGTCTGGAATGGCCTCCTCTCCAGCCTGCGTTCTTACCTTGGCCAGGAGCATCTCTGAGTAGTTATCTTGAATCCTGGGCACTATATAAATTACATAGATAGACAGAGAGACAAGACAGATAGATTATCATAAAGCCAAGACACCAGTCAACGGTCATTTCAAATGAAATCAGAATCCATTGGAGAAGCCAGGTTGAAACCTCCTGATAGACGAGAGAAAGTAGAAGTCATGTCACAGTTGAAAGTGTCGCAAGTTTAGACCTGAATTACATCAAAGAACCGACAGAACAATCGGACCCGGGCAGCAAATTCCAAAACCAGCCACTAGGACGGCTCGAGAGCCCAATGGTGTTCAGGTGGGGGCACAGCATGAGGCGATGTCCATGCAATATCCATTTGTATGAGCAATGAGCATGGAGTAGGTTGGCTGATTTAAGCTAGAATTGGACCAGTGATCCAGAAAACAAAGTAAAACTTTCCAAATACCAGTACAATAAATGATATTTACCTCTTCCAGTTTTGTTTTTGGCACACGACATATGCAGTTTGTGCCAAAAGCAGTGTCATTTGTTTGGATGCATTTCAGACAACACAGATTTTCGTAGCCTGTTTTCTTCCATTTTGCTATCAAATTTCCATCAGCAATTTTTTCTTTCAAGCAGTAGTCATAAAGTTCTGGAAAAGAAATTGACACTTTTAAAAGATACTTATCCATGGAAACTACAGAATCACATTTTTCATCCTAAAAAAATGCACCAGCACTATCACTAAGTTAACATGATGTTAACCCTAGATCTAATGCATTATTCAAAATTTTGTAAGTTTTCTAGAAATAAACATTAAATTTGAGATCTGAAGTGTTTGTAACTGCACATATTCAACATTTCCTTTCCTAGGAGAAGTAGCCACTTTATTCCACACCAAGAGCATAAAAATACAAGAAATACTGTTTAGATTAACTGTGCATAGTTGATAGTAGAGCAAGATAATGGGGAAGTGAGTTAGAAACAGCTGGTCCTTTCACCTAAATAGAACATTTCTTTGTATCTATAAGGGTGCAGTTTTAGGCAATGTATGGCAAATTCTTGAGAAATGACAATGTTTTCGACAACTTTATACAAATATAAGCTATAAGCTCTTATGTAAGCTCACAAAAATTTAGAAAAAATGACTTGGATGATTAATTACTTTCATTTAATTCGTTTAACAGATTTATCTACTCGGAAGCGCTCCCAACCCAACCTCTGCTCAAGAGAACAGTCTTGAGGTTAGAGAAGAATGTGGCTGCAAGGGTTCTAGGCATTACACATAGAGCCACAGGAAGCCCATTCCAGATTGCTGGGCCAGCAACAGAAAAGGCATAATAGATGTCCTCGACGCAGGGAACAAGAAGCTCAGCCTGCTTAGACGAGCGGAGAGGACCACGGCACTGGATGCTCAGGGTGGCGCAGCAGAGCTCCTGTAAGTAAACAGGAGCCACACCCGTGAGGCAGCGCCAAACCAAGGCAGAGATCCGGTAAGTGATCCGCTGCGGGAAAGGGAGCCAATGCAAGACATCCCGCATGCAATCAGTGAAGTCGCCGAATCTTGGGATACGGCCAATGAGGTGTGCCGCTGCACACAAGACCCTTCCAAACACCCAACCCAAGCCACCAGAAGACCCACATATCGGGCGCAGCACATCCAGCATATAGCCGTAGACATGGCCAAATCTCGGAATGCATCCAGAAAGACGTGCATCAGAACGCAGGACCCGGTCCAGGCACCCCAACCATACCAATATACCATACCGAAGCTGGGAGGCGAACATAGAGTGAGCAGCAGTAGTCTAGTTGGGCTGCGATGGAGTGGATGAGTGTAGCGATGGCATCTGGAGTAAACGAGTGAGCAACAGTGCAGAGCGGGCGCAACTGGAAGTATGACCCATGGCAGAGGCGGTGAATATGAGGAGCAAAGGTGAGCTCTTGGTCCAATGTAAAGAATCTTCCATGTGCTTTAATTGGGCTGCAAAGTTCCTCAAATTCTTGAACTCTGCATCCTTTTCTGGAATATGTGTAGGCAAGGTCAGAGAGATGGTTTTCTATTCAATTAAGTGAATCCTTTGTAACTTGGTATAAAATCACAGGATGGTTTTTGAAAGATTGAAATAGGCCTTTGGTGCTAGGTACCCCCAGGTAACCAGGTAACATTTGAAGATAAAATTTGGTGACATTTTGTAACAAACTCAAAAATATACCCATACTAAAAGCATTTGTTAAATTTGTTTGCTACTAGTTGCTTTGTACGTAAATTTACAAGTTTACATATTACTGCATTTTTCTCTAATTCACAAAGATAAAAATTCACGTTCCAAGTAGCATCTGTCTTGGAATTAGAACACAGAACTGTGTATTTTCTTTTTTAAAGAAATTCGCAAATAATTATGACCATTATGAACGAAAATAAGGAGTCGTTAACTTGCCTCTGGTTATTGCTTTCCTCCGATAGAATAAGTCATATATGTAACGACTTTTTTGATGGTGAAGTCTATAAATAGGCCAAAGAGCCTCGACTTTTCTTTTTCCCTCATGAGGATCAGTTTCAGCTGCATAAAATATAACAAGCATTTTGCTATAATACAGTTAAATGTCACGTAAAATGCAGTTAACTTTTAAATTATATTATACTATTGTATATTCAAACTGCATTTGCCAAAAGAATTGTCTGCTCAGTGTGGAGAACTATAATTATACACGTCAGTCTGTCTTATATATTCTACATACATACTTGTCAAATTTGGTAAACTACCGTTAAAGATTATTGAAATGTGACATTGTGTGTCATAACTTCTGTGTACATTTTTTATTTTATGTCTACAATTAAAACCACGCCTCCTACGATGTGATGTGAATAGTCCGCACTCGTGAATACGATAATGCCGTGCCTCTAGCTTTCAAGTGGCGCTTTAGATACTTGAATATTACGGTTTGTTTTGTTAGGGTCAACCCGAATCCCCGAAGATGCTGAAAATACATAAAGCCCTATTTTCCTAAAACAGTTTTAGAGAGCGGCCGAACTCCAGAAAGCTATTCAAAGCTAAATTGTAAAGATCCCCCCTCTTTAAGGGCTAAACTAAAGATCCCCCCTGTTTAAGGGCTAAACCTCTTTAAGGGCTAAACTAATGACTAGTTTTTCCTCTTTGGTCTCTCGTTCTTTAAAGACGTTTCTTTTCCCCGGGGTTTTCGTGCTGAGAGCGCTTCTGAATAGTTATTCTGAGAGAGGCGCTATATAAATCTTTCGATACAATACAATACAATACAATAATATAGACCTAGCACGGCCTTCATGTATATCGATGCTGCCTATTCACATGTTTATATTCATTAGGCTCGGACTTAGAAGCAGTGGCGTAACGAAGGGTTTCAGCGCCCAGGGCAAGGGTTGATGACTGCGCCCCTTTTAATTTTCTTGTTGACTTTTAATCGTTCTTTTCATAGTACTGTGTACCACTGAAAGCTGATTTTGCGCCCCTCAGGTGCTGCGCCCGGGGACGGCTTCCCCTTCGTTACGCCACTGCTTAATAGAAGATCAATTTTTTGGGAATCCGGCCGAAATTACTTTCGGGAATTCGGATTTCGGGATTCGGGCCACACCCGTTTTATTTCATGAACGTACATAGGCCATAGTGTTTGACTTAGATTTTACGATCTGATGGCTTACCTTCTCTCATTTTTTGTTCCAGTTCTTCTATTGTAGGTTCTATTAATTCCCATCCTTCTGGAGGCGGTTTCCGTGATCGCTTCACTTTCGGCATTCTCAACAGTTGACCAGGAAATAACCAAAGAATGCAACAAATAAAAACAGAAATAATTACCACTTTCTTATTATACGCAGTAGACGAAATAACGCAGACACCAGAACTGCAGACAAAGCGGAAATTTAGATCATTGCATCAACGACCTCTTATATAGATAACGGATTGCATTGCTATTTAGAGCAACAGGTTTTGTAGCGCTATACTTAGGAAGACCCAGAAAAAACTTGGAGAAGCACGATCACTCAGGATCTGGAAGGCGGCGGAATGACGTGAGACGATGCTATGCTGGCCGCAGAAGACAGGATAACGTGGAGAGGCTGTGTCGCCCGATGCGCTGCCAGCGCGAGGAAGGACTAAGGTCTAAGGTCTAATACTTAGGAAAAACTAACCGTTCTAAATTTAGCGTAGTTCACGGAGGGTGGCGGACACATGATCACGATGAGTTAGGTTTTTGAGCAGCTTTGCAGCATAATGGAGAACAGTGGTAATAGGTTGAAGGGTGGATACAGGGAGGCTATAAGAGGACTGAGTTGCAATAATCAATTCTAGAGGCCTGTACTATTATAGTGTGCGGAGACATTTTTCGTTTAGACTTTTCCTGACTTGCCGTATGCGTCTGAGAAAGACTGAGATGGAAGAAACAGTTATGGAGGATATTTGATTTTCATAGACAGAGTATTATCGAGACCAATTAAGGTCTCGGACAACATCAACCGGTTTAATGGAGCAGTCTGGACCTAGGACTAATATTAATATTGAACTAATATTAGTCCTAGGTCCAGACCAAGGTTGAGGACAGTGTGCAGTATGTCAGTAGTGGGTGTTGAGTGGCGGTTGACTGTCATTTATAGCGCGCCTTAACAAATAGTATAGTAAGTAAGTACGTGCTTTATTGAACCGCCTGCAAATACATGAATATCTTAAAAACAAAACAAAAACAAAAAGACAACAACAAAACTGTTCATTTTGAAGAAACTTGGTTTTTTTTGCACCCCTGCATAAAAGCGCGTAACAGAAAATCAATTATTATTATTATTATTATTATTATTATTATTTTATTATTATTATTATTATTATTATTATAAGACAAATTTATTTCTTTATAAAACCAACAAACTTATTACAGACTGATTAAAAATGGCTGTTTCAATAATTTTAAAAGCCGTCATTCAGTCCTGGGCTACTGTTGTTGCAGTCCGCGGTGGCTAAAACAGACAGAGAGTTTCCAATCTGTAGGGCGACCGATAGGCGTTGCAGCAGTCAGCAGATGACTGGTCTCACGCTGGTCGCCTGTCGCTGCTGAGACTTTGCGTCCTAGTTCTTGAACTAGGACGCAATAGTTCTTGAACTATTATTATTATTATTATTATTATTATTATTATTATTATTATTATTATTATTATTATTATTATTATTATTATTATTATTATTATTATTATTATTATAAAACGGTTATTGTTCCTCTACGATCAGAGTTCTAGGGCCCCATTGTAGCAAGGCATGCGACAGCGTTGAATCGCTGGACAGTAACAGAGATCTTTTGAAAAAGGAAGAAGGTTTCTTGTGGATCTTCCGTTGTTCTGGTCAACCGTCTGCCGAGTTCCTTGATGAAAGCCAGGCCCTCCTGGTCCAAAGGTCCCATCGTCTCTATCGCGATTGGAGTAAAAAGGTATCTTGTTTGAAGCTCCTCGTATTTGTTCTTCTTTCTAGTCGCGGCTATTTCCGCCGCTCCTCCCGCCGCTACAGCTGTCTCGACCAAGTACGACGGCGCAAAAGTGTCTACAATTGTGACATCCCAAATCAGGGAACGCCCGTTGTTCCATGGAATCAGGGTTTGGCCATCTGGTCTTTTCCCATCCAATCGGGCGAGGCCAGTCGGTTCCCTGATCGACGGTGTACCTGCCCTGATGAGGCTGCGTAGCACGATTTCATTGATGGAAGAGTGTCTGGCTTGTCTGCCGAAACCCAACGTGCAAGCCAAACCGTGCGATCCTCTGGCTGAAACCATTGTACCACATGGACATGTGTGTGGGGCACAGATGACCGCCCCCAGTCTCAAGCCCACCGCTACCCTCATATCTTCGTCATTGAGTCTTAAGCCTTGAGAAGCTAGAGGGAGGGCGAATAGCCAGTCCGAGGCGTGTGGGGCCTGTATAGCATTAAGCCTCGCCCGGTCGTACGAATCCCGAGAGCGCGATGTTATCTCCAGCATGGCCACCGAGAGCAGCGGCGTGTCCCATGAAGACTGATTGCCGTCTGTTGATGGGAAGTCGGTCGTTTCTGCAATGCTCTGCTGCCATCGGGTTCTCATTACTTCCACGATAGAGTCTTCGGGCACCTGAGTGAGAGTGAGGATGAGCGATTGGGTGAGTTGAGATCTTGCGGCTGAGGCTAAAAAAGCTGGAAGTGCCAACGAAGATGCTCTTCTTATTCCAAGTCCGCCCATCCTGATAGGCATGGATGTGAGTAACCACTGATCGTCAGAGAGAGCGATGTTAAGAATGCTCTCGGTGCCAGCTCGTAATCCAGCGTCGAATTTCATGAGGCCCGGGTGGTCATGACAAGGCGTGCAGCGGAGAATGTATATGAGCCTCGGAGCCCCAATTGAACATCGTAGTATCAGGAGTGCGTCTTGTCTTGGTATCTGCTCCAGCTTTTTCATAGTACTTGCCAACCTCGATACGATTGAGTTTAAAGTATCGTTAAGGGCCTCACGTGGAGATAGAGGTGCGCCTAGCAGCTCTGCCGATGATGGATCTACGCGCAGGAATTGGTTCACCGGTTCTGGTAGGTCGATATTTGCGTCCCTGGATATTACTTCGCATTTTGAGCTGTTGATCGATAAGCCCAAACGTGCGCAGCCTTCCTTTATTGCCACGACGTCCTCGCACACTTTCTCGTACCCGCCGCCCACGGTGAGATCATCTAAATAACCAAAGGCTAGCGGCGATTGTAAGTGAGTAAGAACTTCTTGGAGCGGTAGGCAAAAGAGAACCGGACCTAGTGGGTCTCCTTGTTGCGGGCCTTCCTGCGATTGTAGAGTGAAGTTGCCGTACTTCAAGCTGGATGGTTCTGCGTACGCTAGATGACAGTAGGCGTAGAGTTCTGGGCACCACTCCGACAACGAGGATAACATGATGTCACGGTGCAGGCTGTTAAAGGCATTTGCCAAGTCGAGTTTAATGATTATGGTGTCTTCGCTCATGTGTTCCATGAATCTTCTCGAGGCATGAATAGCGGCTTCGGCTCCTCCTGGTACACCTACTCCAAGTTGTTTAGGGGAGAGGCGAGGTGTCGCTATAGGTATTATGTAAGCGTTTGCGCACTTCGAGGCCAGTCTACGCCACAAGTATCCTATGACGATAGGTCTTAGGCCTCCTGAGCTTTTCTTAAGTGCAAACAGTGTGCCACCAAAGAGGATGGGGCGAAGCTCTTGTGGACAAATACCGGCCAGGAGCAGGTTTGTTAAGGCAGTCATAGCCTTCAGTAGCCCCTGACCTGCCACGTGGTCTTTGAGGAGCTCCAAGACGTGTTGTGGCCTCAGTCCATCCGGCCCGCCGGAGGAGCCTTTCGGGAAGGAGCGCATGGCGTCATGGACCTCCTTTTCAGTGATCTGTAATGATGCTGTTTGGGGCGACGGCTGCGCAATGGTCCGCTCTGGGGCCGATGGATGTTTGAGCCGGAGTAGCTCCAAAGTTTCTTTGTTAATTGGAGCTGGACTATCGTCTGAGCAGAGAATGCGCGACGCAGCGCTGAGGTTGCCATCTTCTAACTTGGCTGCTACAGCGGCCGCGATGGAATTTGCGTCATGTGATTTCCTGGGTTTACCCTTGTCTGCTCTGTCTCGATCCGGCCCAAATAAAAGCGATGCGGTCGTCTGCCAATCATTTGTGAAAGTGTCTATTCGAGATTTGATGTATTGTGTGAGGTTGTGTCTCTTACCGCCCCTTGTCGGTTTTTCCATGGTTCCTGATCCAAAGGAGAGGAGGCGTAGCCACCCAGCGGGGTGTATGGGCTGATGTAGAATATCCCCTATGGTGTCTGTCAAGAGGTGTGCTGCGGCAGTTCTTGCGCCTTTCGGTATGTGTCTGAGTAGGCCATTAGGCAGATCAGGATGTTTTATCGTTGATGCTGACTCGAATCCGTCTTCAGCGTCTGTGTTGCTGCGGCAGGTTTGCTCCGATTCGTTGGTTTGAGACTGGATTTGAGATCTGTCTGGATTCGAAACTGTCGAATTACCGGATAACGAAACCCTATGTGCGGTCGTCGGTGTGAGCGGTGGTTTGTGGGAACCTGGGCATGGTTGTTTTCTTGGGCCGTGTTTGTGTAGGCTCCCGTCCTTGTTGTGTGGATGGAGAACAGAGTGACAAACACTGCATGTTCCCTTGGCCTTTCCGGGCTTGGATGTAGCGACTTGAGTGATCGTTGGAGAGAGAACCAAAGGCTCCGTCTTCGCGTGTGTTCTAGATTCGCTCGCCGATCGTTCCGTGTTCAGTTTTGATGACCACCCGTAGCCCTCCATCGGTTCACATCTGTCTACTCGAACCGCCTTGGTGGGTGTAACCCGCCGTGCACATGCGTGAGATCTGTATTGGTTGAGAAAGCTGTCTGATAATGAATGACTGTCGCCCTCAGTGAACGCCATCTTGATTTGTTATGTTTGAAGCGATTATTATTATTATTATTATTATTATTATTATTATTATTATTATTATTATTATTATTTTTTTTTTTACCCGAGGTATCTATAATCCCTCAGGTGTCAGATATTAATATGCAATGTTTACTCTGGAGTGGCCATCCTTGTCAAGATCTGGAAGAACAAAAGTGCCGTGGAACGCAACAGCGTTGAAACGTTGGATTACAACTGACAGGCGCTGGAACAAGAAACTGGTTTCTCTTGGGTCGCCAGAAGTTTGGCCCAAGAGACGACCCAGGTCAGCGAGAAAGGCCAGTCCCTTGGCGTTAATTGGTCCCATGGTTTCAAAAGCCAGTGGGACAAAGTGGTAGGATTGCATCAGTTGGATGTATTTAGCATTTTTTCTGGCTTCAGCCAATTCAGCAGCTCCTCCCGGCTGGTTGGAGGTTGTGGACAAGTAAGAAGGGGCCACTGTGTCAGCAACTGTGACGTCCCAGGTCAAGCAGCGACCCGAGCGCCACGGAATCAGTGTTAGGCCGTCTGGTCTTTTACATTATTATTATTATTATTATTATTATTATTATTATTATTATTATTATTATTATTATTATTATTATTATTATTATTATTATTATTATTATTATTATTATTATTATTCAAATGTTTGACGTCATATCCATCAAGCTAGGAGCAGTTGGGAAGGTTTAGTGCGTTGAGTAATTATAGCATGATTTAAAATCTGTTAAAAGGTGTCTTATTCTTAACATTAGAGCAAGGTATTGACATTCTTTTTTGTTATTGTTTTTGTTAAATGATGAAATCCAGAGGCGGGAAACTAATTTTACAAAGGAGAATGAATGCATTTAATGCATTATTATTGCTAAAATTATTATTATTATTTTTTTATTTATTTTTTATTTATTTTTTTTATGGCCCGAGGTATATAGAAAGGATCCCTCAGGCTCTAAGAAACTAAGCATAATTGTGTTTTACGGGTTCTCGTCTCCATCGTGTTGCATAAAGGAGCCCCTAAAGGCCGCGGCGTTAAAGCGCTGCATGCAGACGGACAATCGCTGGAACAGGTGAGTCGTCTCGCGGGGGTCCCCCGTTGCCTCGGTCATCCGACGGCCTAGCTCCTGCAAGAACTCTCGTCCTGTGCGGTTAATGGGGCCCAATGATTCTATAGCCACCGGGACAAACTCGTGTGTCGCGGGCAAGGAAGAGTATTTGCTGATTTTGCGTTCTGCAGCATGTTCTGCCGCCCCTCCCGTCATCGCTGCCGTCAGATGGACGTACGAGGGTGCGCATGTGTGGACGGCCGTTGCATCCCAGGCTATATATTTGCCTCTGGCCCATGGGATCAAAGTGGCCCCATCCGGTCTCTTGCCATCGGTGCGAATCAATCCATGCGGCTCCTTTGAGCTGGGGATGTCCGCCTTCGAGAGGGATCTCCAAATTATGTCGTTGATGGCGGCGTGTCGGGCTGTTCTTCCTACCGACTTTCTGCAGACCAGCCCATGATGTCCTCCAGGGTCGGCGATTTCTCCACACTGGCATCGGTGCGGTGCACATAGGGTGAGGCCGAGGCGCAAGCCCGCCGCCACACGCACCGCCTCGTTACTCAGTCCCAGACCGCACGTCACTAGAGGAATGGTCACGAGCCAGTCTCCGGCATGTGGGGCCGCCACCGCTCTCAGTCTTGCCTGGCTAAGTGGGTCGCTGCAACCGGTCCATACTTTCGTTTTGTCACTGTCGATGAGAGGTCTATCCCAGTTCCTTTGTCGGCTCAGGTTCGGCCCCACCACCGCCGGCATCGAGTCTCTGCGGGCCTCCAGCATTTCTTCCCGATGTATGTCTCTCCATTCTGTCCTACTCAGTATGGCACTCACGAGCGAGTCGGTCGACGCAGCTGAAGCCAAGTTTGCTCCGATTCGTTGGTTTGAGACTGGATTTGAGATCTGTCTGGATTCGAAACTGTCGAATTACCGGATAACGAAACCCTATGTGCGGTCGTCGGTGTGAGCGGTGGTTTGTGGGAACCTGGGCATGGTTGTTTTCTTGGGCCGTGTTTGTGTAGGCTCCCGTCCTTGTTGTGTAGATGGAGAACGGAGTGACAAACACTGCATGTTCCCTTGGCCTTTCCGGGCTTGGATGTAGCGACTTGAGTAATCGCTGGAGAGAGAACCAAAGGCTCCGTCTTCGCGTGTGTTCTAGATTCGCTCGGCCATCGTTCCGTGTTCAGTTTTGATGACCACCCGTAGCCCTCCATCGGTTCACATCTGTCTACTCGAACCGCCTTGGTGGGTGTAACCCGCCGTGCACATGCGTGAGATCTGTATTGGTTGAGAAAGCTGTCTGATAATGAATGACTGTCGCCCTCAGTGAACGCCATCTTGATTTGTTATGTTTGAAGCGATTAAAGTCTTAAAGCGATTAAATAATAATAATTATTATTATTATTATTATTATTATTATTATTATTATTATTATTATTATTATTATTATTAGTGAGGCGATCTCACATAATGAGGCTTATGTCGCATGCTCATAATTACGAGATATAGGCGATTTTCTCGCAAAAGGGGTCATCGGGTCGATTTTAACTTTTTTGCATTTTCGCTTAGTATGGCATCTCATCTTCATATTTTCTTAATTTTATAAGGAATTTCCGACGGCAAATATTATTAATTAATTTTTATTTGAATTTATTCCAGCAATTTTTAACTCAAAAGTTTACATTTTAGCCTGTTTTCGACGTCATGTTATGCCGGGTAATAACCTGACACCCCTACTGAAAATGGTATCGCCGGAAAGATCGACCTTTCTAGTTTCTTAATATGGTCACATAAATTAGGCTAATGAATTATTATAGACGTACGATTGGTCGGATTATAATGAATAATAATACTTTTGTGCAAACTGTAGCTGCTAGGTCAGACACGTGATCAGAATACTGCAGCCTCATTGGTTGAAACCTTGGCGCGTGACTGTTCTCTTTAAGTCTGTTGGCTTACAGGCTCAGTTTGACCTTCACCTTGTTGAAACTACTGGGTTTGAATGCGATGAAAATTCATAATATTCCATTAAAAATACTTTAAATGGTTTGAAAATGGATAGCGTAGAGTTTTGCACAATAGCTTAACAATACATGCAAACTGAACCTTTCAAATGTTGAGTTTCCGGCTGTTTGGTCGAATATTATAAGCGATTACTTCTATCAATCAGAGAAAAATCTTTAACCGCGATTTGCCGAAAATTCGTTCAGCAGGATTTTTCAACTACAAACAGTCATAACTTTGTCAAATGGCAGTCAATTTTTATAAATCATGGCTCATTTTAACCAGAATTATGTATACTATCATAGTAGACCAAAACCTCAGTTTTGATTTTTCCCGACATAAGCCTCATTTTGTCAGATCGCCTCACAAATTTATTATTATTATTATTATTATTATTATTATTATTATTATTATTATTATTATTATTATTACAAATAGGAATCTTGCACAAAAGCGCGTAACAGAAAAATCAATTATAGTAAATCTTAAACAAATAATTTATGTTTTAAGGTTAGTTTTGAAAATCGATAATGCTGAAGATTTGCGGATAAAGACAGGGAGTTTGCTCCATTAAGCCGGGCCGGCTATAGGGCAAATGCACGGTTTCCAAACTTTCTGAGTGATCGTGTGACAACAAAGTCAGTTTGAGATGAAGATCGTAGTCCTCGTCTGGAATCTGGATTGGAGAGATGAACAGGGTGTAACAAGTGATGACACATAAGGAGATGAATTTGTATGGACTCGGTACATCAGAGAGCAGAAATAGTAAATAAATAAGTAAGTGTGTTCATTGCCGACTCTTTTGCATCCTTCTTCACTGACAAGGTTTCCTCCCTCCGCCTTTCATTACAGACTCTCTTATCAAAATCAACTTCTACGCAATCTGACTCCTCCCCTCAATCGATCACAATGACACAACTTTACCACCTACTGCATCTTTCAACCTATTCGAGCCTGCTACTGAAGCAGAAATCGCTACACTCATTCAAGCCTCTCAAAACAAACAATGCGACCTTGACCCAATCCCAACTTCCTTACTTAAAGACTGCGTAACCCTCCTCGTTCCTACAGTAACCAAAATCATCAACCTCTCTCTATCGACTGGTACTTTTCCTTTACTTTTCAAAGACTCTGTTGTCAAACCACTTCTCAAAAAACCATCCCTTGACAAAGAACTCCTCTCCAACTACCGTCCAATTTCAAATCTCTCTTTCTTATCCAAGCTCTCGGAACGGGTTGTCCTCTCTCGTCTCAACGGCTACCTCACCTCAAACAATCTTATAAACCCAAATCAATCTGCCTACACCAAGCATCACTCTACCGAAACTGTCCTTGCCTCGCTATACAACAAACTTGTCATGGCGATAGGCCGTCAACAAGTCTCTTGTTTGTGCCTCTTAGACATCTCTGCCGCCTTCGACACAATAGACCATTCTATCCTCATCAAACGCCTTTCCTCTGTATTTGGAATCTCTGGCACTGCCCTATTGTGGATAAAATCATACCTTTCATCACGCTCTTTCACTGTCAATGCCGCTGGTTACTCATCTAATCCGCACACCCTCACCTGCGGTGTTCCTCAAGGTTCTGTTCTTGGTCCTCTGCTGTTCATTCTTTACACCTCCCCACTCAGCAAACTCATTTCCTCATCCTCTACTGACCATCACCTCTATGCCGACGACACACAGCTTTTCATTTCTTTCTCCCCTCACTCCCTTCCAGACGCACTAAATCATCTACGCAACACAATCACCCAGATTTCAGCCTGGATGACCGCTAATCTGCTATGCCTTAACCCTTCAAAAACAGAATTCCTCATTATTGGCCTCCGCGAACAATTAAACAAACTAGCCTATCCTCCCGACCTTTGTCCAACCGATCTCACTTCTCCCGCACCATACTCTTCTCCTGTCCGCAATCTTGGAATCATCATCGATAAAAACCTCACCTTTTCTGACCACATCAGCCAGCTATCTCGAACCTGCTATATGCACATCCGTGACCTCCGTCGATTGCGCCCAATACTTGATTACAAGACTGCATGTACAATAGCCACCTCAATTGTTCATTCCAAACTCGACTACTGCAATTCCAATTTTTACAACATCGACTCTTCTCAAATCAAACGCCTGCAAACAATCCAGAATGCGCTCGCCCGCCCAGTCACCAAAACTCCCAAACACCACCACATAACCCCTGTTCTGAAATCACTTCATTGGCTTAAAGTCCCTCAGCGCATCCATTACAAAATAGTATCTCTTACCTACAATGCCCTTCAAACGTCTAAACCCTCTTACATTCGCCAGCTATTCACCATCCAACCGCCTGGGTCTACTCGCTCATCATCATACCTTTCTCTATCCCGGCCTCCTCTCTGAAATTCTGCAACCGCTCCTTAGTCTATGCTGCACCAGCTCTTTGGAACAGACTCCCAAAAGACCTCCGCCAGTTTGCTCATCATCCAATCTCGCCTCTTAACTCAAACTCTCCTCCGCTTGCACTCTCCTCTTCTGCTTTCCACTCACGACTGAAAACCGAACTCTTCAATCTATCCTATCCTGATTCAACTCCTGCGCCACCACGCGACCACCATCATCACCGATTGCCACCATAGCACGCGAATACCATGCTGTCTCCTCGGCTTGACCTCCCGGATTTTGACCTGGCACCGAAACGAACAGAGGAGTTTGGCTATTGCGGACTTGATTTGATATAGCGCCGGTGAATAAGCTGGTCTCCCTGACGTGGCTTTTGTGGGCGCTGAGAAATTTTCGAAGATTTACATTACATTATTAAACGCTGGCAAACGCACGGCGCTGTACATACAAAGTTATACAAAGTTATCAAATAGTAGCGAAAAGTTAGTTAATAGTAAACTAAAAAAACACTATGACCTAGCTGTACAACATCCTAGCCAGGAAACCGCGCCTGGTGACTTGGTGAGGGAATCAACTCTAGAAAGAACACGGTTATGTGAGCGTGGGCGCAGATCGTGACCAGTATATAGGACAGAGGGTAGTTACGATATGCGGGTGGCTCGGTCGCAATATAAATGTGGAGTACGAGGTTGCTTTCTGCCTCCGACACTAATCATCTTCGATATGAAAAAGTGTCGTTAAGCCGAAGTACAACGATATGTCCAGGATTATTTAAGATATTTCTTAGTAAATCTTAAACAAATATGTTTCAAGGTTAATTTTGTTACACGATCACTTAGACAATTTGGAAACCGTGCATTTGCACTAGCTGAATGGACTTTTTTCGCAAATCTTCGACATTATCGCTCTTCAAAAAAAATAACCTTATAAGTTGCATGAGGAGTTAAGAACGTTCTTCTATTACCTCGTTGGTTAAGAAATGCCTTTCCGCTCTTCTCTTTATTCTTGGTCTTTAGAGATCGATGGTTTACAAATGGCGGCGCAGTTACATGGTAGCAATATGATCGATGCTCATCCGATTGATGAGGATGATGACGATGATTTGTTTTACCAGAAACTTCTACTGCAGGTAAGGTCATGTATGTAATCTCAGACTCTTCGTTCAATTTTTGTGATAAAAGAGTAAATTGACAATGGACCCAATTTTCAAGTCGCCAGTCTGTGTGCCTACAGTCCTGGTTATTTAAGGGGTCTGTGTATATAATGTCAAATGAGCAAGCATGGTTTAGAAGGACAGAATAAGGTAATAACATATTGAGTTTAAAAATCTTTTGCCAATAATTATGCATCACCGTGCCTTAGTGAAAACTATGCTGCACATAGTCTGCCAGAAGTTGTCAACTCTGCCAATGAAGGTCATATATTATATAAACATGTATTGCTAAACAAACCTTTAAATTTCTTTACTTTTTCTTATGCAGAATGGTTTAATTGATGAGGATGCTAAAATCCCGCAGTCCTGATGCAAAGTGAGTTGCAGTAGTTGAGAAACCAGCGCAGTTGCAAGTGAGATTAAGGTACTTTAAACCTTTAAGAAATTATTATACAGTAGCTGAGGTTGAATTGACATGGAGTGTTAAATATGACTTGTAAACAAAATTCTTTTAAAACTCCATTTTCTATAGAGTTTGGTCATGTTCCCATTTGTGTGGCAAGGCAATGATTTAATTGACTAAGTTTATTTATATCTGAATTGTTGCTTTATTTCTAGGCTGAAAATGAAGACAAAACCCGGATTCGTTCAAACCCTGAATATGTCGCTGTCGTTCCGAAACCTGGTAAGACTTAATTGAAGAAGTCTTGTTTTTTTCTTAATTTATAGTTAGTTATTCACACGATTGATATATATACTGTGTAGTACCTTTTAAATACATGATTACAGATTGATGGATGATCATGTGATCCCAGTAGCATCACTCTTTGTCCTGGAATAGTGAGTCTTTTTCTCTGAGAAGACTAATCCATTCGCAGCGATCCCTGTTCAGCCGTTCTTATTTTGTAAAGATGCTTGGCTCACTTAAGTCTTCTGCACATCACTTGGCACTCAGAGTGGGACAATATATTGAGATGGTTACCTTTTGGTTGAACAGAACTTGCCTAGAGTAGGTGGACGATAGATGCGAGCGTGGTTTCATACAGAGGTCAAAGAGTTCTGCACAAGGGAGATCGGCCTTTCTATGTGGCTGACAAAGGTTACTGTCAAGCAGGCTGTGGTGGGGGAAGGCTTCCTGGTTCAGTGATGTCCAGCCTCAAACTGTGAACTCCTTCAAGCAGGGGTACAGAATGCTGAAGACCAGCAGGCTGTGATCGGAGACTGATCAAGCACTGCCAGTCATCTTAAGTGCGACTGCAGTCATCTTAAGTGATACTGGATCGAAACAACCACTGTGTGGATGTGTAGGCGCAGTGATATGCTGCTTCATACCAAAGCTGGCAGAGCTGTCTCAGCTGTTGGGTCGAAGGGCATCCTCCATATATTTCTTATGGTCTTCTGTCGTTAATAGCTGGGTTTATGCCTAGAATGGTGGTGGTGGTGACACTCTCATTTTCTATCTGACTGTATTAGATTTAGCAACAATCCAATCTCTACCTTGATTTTAGTATGGAAAATTCTTTAATGAGTATCTTTGATTCGTATACGATCTCACCTATCTTCTTAGTTGTTAATATTCCCCTTTCAGTGTGCATATTGTAAGTTTCATTGAATGGTGTGTGCACTTGTTCATCATGATGACATCATGCCTTCAATGTAGGATGATGTCACTTTGACTTTGTCTGCTGTGGACCAATCACTTCTAAATAGCGTTGCCTTCAGCATTGTGAAGGACTTGCTTGACGAACCTGTTTGCAGTGGATCAGGATGCACCTTTTTAGATCTGTGTTACAGTGTCTTTGTGAGGTTTTAAAATGTGCTATATAAGTGTTCAGATACATACATGCATGTATGTATGTACATGCATACATTGATTGACTTCTGGTCCTTCAATGTATTGGTTTTGTCCATACTCTCAATGAGTGTACTTTTTTCTTAAATGGCAATTATTCATCCAATGCTTTGTTATTATTATTGCACATTTATTAAGCGCCACTATCTAATGACCAGGCATCAATCGATGGAGCTGAGCTCAAGGTCCAGGCTACACAGTAACCATCTCATCCATGGGAGACTTGAACCCATACTCTCCATGTTACAAGGCAAGTGCTCTAACCAATTGGCTACCATGTCCCATGGTGGTCACCATGTCCCATTGTGGTCGATAGGTTTTGCTGACATTTCTCTTCCCTCAGGTCTGTGTTTTTCACCCTCATTTGTTCACACTGTATGCCACAACACTTAATATAATACATGGCCATTGTTCAGTGGGAATAATTTCTGATGCTTACATTCGTATTATAGTTGTAACTGGACATTTATATAGCGCCACTCAAAGAGCAAACTAATCAGCGCTGACTATATGAGGTTAAATGTTGTTAAAAACTAAAATATTATCGTAATCTCAAAATTTGTACAATATCAGTTAGCACAACAATGTGCAGTAAACTAGAAGAGTGACCAGTAGCAGGACCACGCATACACACACACACACGTGGAGCCAACCAGGGCCGATGAGAGGGGGGGTCAGGGGGGTTGCTGCCCCGGGGCCCGGTTCTCTGGCAGGGGGCCCTGGCAGGGGCCCGGAAATGTCTAAAACTTTGTTCAATCTGAAGGGTTTGGCCAATGCAGTCTGTATAATTATGACGGATGCTTCGTGAATCATTATACATGATACACAGGGCCACAGACGTACATTTTATGTGTAGGCCTAGTGTCTGTTTAGGCAAGGACTTCATAATAATATCCAGAGTTCCTTGGTTTACGCCACCCGAATCCCGATGTGTCATCGTATTTGACCCACAGTAGAAACGAACACAGTTGTACACAAAGATTCTTTCTGATGCACAACAGTTTAGGGCAAGGGATGATTCCCTTTACCTCGGCTTTATCACTCATCTCCAGGGCGAAGGAATGTGGGAAATAATATCTGCCTTGTATGTCTCTGTCTGTCTGTCTCTGTCTCTGTCTGTCGTTCTCTCTCTCTATATATACATGTATTTCTGTCTGTCTCTCGCAGTCTTGGGATATCTCTTTCAATTAATGTCTCTCTATAAGCCTTACAACAGTGTACACACTACACACGCTGCAGTGTTCATGTTACTCGGTCTATGTAGTTATTCATGTTAAGAAAACAGTCGCTGATTATAATCCATTCATTTACTTTTTAAAACGATTTTAATTACATTCTTAAATTTAATAACTAGGTGATTAAGCTTTATAGTAGATAAACCGATCTATCGAATTTCTTTGCCAGAAAAGCAAGCCAGTAACAAATGTGACTGTGGAAATTGGACTGAAGAGGTTAGTTAGCACTGCAGATAATTCTATTGGCAATGTTAACGAAAATGATTTAGTAGCTGTGTCACTTAACACAGTCTCAGTTGTCCAGTAAGAGGATTTAGGGGTGAGAACAGACGTTGGTCATCAGAATGATTTCGCTCTAGCTGTTACTGTGCAAAGTTAAGTAATGCAGACAAATTTCGAATAGGCCTACTGACTGAATTCCATAATTATTCCACCAGAATTCACATATAGCTACACATTGCCTCCGAAAGAGAGACAGTTTATCCCCATGCAGAGTCCTATATTGAAGCTCTCTTGGTGATATAATCTGACATTGTATGACTAAAAACACTACACTCATTCTAAACTTTCCTATTACCACATGTATCAGATAGCGGTGTGTCTACCTGTTTCATACCAATAAACGAATATATTATAGAATCATATATGCCTGCCATGGCCTAGCACTTCGCATTACGCACCCTATAATGGTAAAATCCTAGGTATACGCTACTGCTTATAAAGGCCATGCATCCTACAGTTTCAGTTATTCAAGTCACAACTGTAGCAGTTGTGGTCATATTATAGTTGAATAACTTTAATTTAAAAACACTGTGCTTATCAGTATTATATTTGGGATTCATCAGCAGTCGGCCTAGAATAGATTATTGATTTTCTGGCAGCCATAAAATCTTTTACTGGATGTAAATTTACGAATTGAAATTTGAGTTATTATCCAAATAAATAGGGCCTAATACTTGAACTTGCAACTGGATATAGGCCTACAGAACATAAGTTATAATAATATTATAATTCCGTCAAAAGCGATCTTCGCGTAAAACGGATGAAAACCCATTTTGGCGATCGCGCTTTCTCGGCGGCCGGCCCCAGATGCTGGAACGGTCTTCCTCCTGCCCTGCAACACAGTTGACTCTTTCAAATCTGGACTCAAGACTTATTTGTTCTGTAAGGCCTACCCTGCTGTTAGTTGACTGTGAGGCGCCCTTGTAACGGCATGGCTGTGTTACGGCGCCATATAAATTGTCACTGTTATTATTATTATTATTATTATTATTAATAATAATACCAAATTACCAATATTTTATATTAGGCTGTATTCCTTTAAGATGATGACAAATTATACGATGAATTACCATAAGAAATCTGGAGCTCAAAAAAGGAAAGAAAGACTAGCTATACACAGACACTCCTTAAAAAAATTTGGATGTTCAATTTCATCAAAAGCGAATGATGCAGCAAATCAAGCTGACAATATCATCGCTAGTAGTAGCAGTATACCCGGTAGTAGTGGAGTTGATGATCATGGCACAGAGCGAGTTGTTGATGTAGGCCTAGGCCCTAGTCTATGCAGACATTGCATTTGCAAGTGACATATACGCACCTCCTGAAATTGGACTTTATAATGCGACAACTGTCACAGGTCAAGTTGACGTGAAGCCTGAAATGGGTATGGAAGCATTTTCATGCCTGTTAATGAAATCGCCGGACAAGATGACTCAGATAGATCTGGCGAGGCTAATGGACCTACCAGAAATTGATTTTTACATCTACTTTTACTATTATTAATATTATTCCTTAATATAGTTTGATAGGTTTTTTCATCCTTACATCAGACATCGGACTTACAGATAAAATTGAAAAATCAAGGGGCCCTGATGGACGCTGAGAAGTGTCTGCCCCGGGGCCCGCCGTGGCTCTCGACGCCCATGGAGCCAACCAATGGATTCCCTTTGACAGATGGCATCAGGTTCAGAGTCTCTGGACCAAGTTACGTATATATGTGCTAAAGGCAACGATCATAATGCCATTTATGCAGGCCTCTGTCTTTTGTCCCCGGTTTTCTAAGCTACACCAGAAGAATTTCTTCTGGTGTAGCAGAATTCTTGACCTCCACAATGCAACGTGGTTTCACCATGGTTGGCCCCTTACTCTGGAACAGACTGCCATGCAACCTGCAACAGGAGTTTCTTGCCCTTTCTCTCCTTCGATCATGGACTAATTGTAAGATGGATGGACAGATGATGGTCAAACGAATGGACTGACAGACGGTTGAACAAACAGACCGACAGATTTTGTTAGACAGGAAACTCAGATTCCGGAAATCACAGTTCTTTGGCCACTGCATTCATCAGCTCTTGCCACCTCTTTGTGAGGACAAGTATTTACTTCACAAGACAGGACATCCTCTCATGCTGCAGTTTGTTAAATCTAAATTGTTTAAAAGCAGTTTTATTAACCTTTATCTATATTTAGTTGTGTATGTGTGACTTTATAATTTGCTAATTTTATAGCTTATTTTATAATGTACGTAATCTTTGTTTACAATGTAGTGCATGTGCACTTGTCAGATGCAAATAAAGGCTGCTTACTTATTTATACTCTATACAATAGGTGACATTTGTCCATTTTGCACATGTGTGGTGTGATATAGCTTGGCCTCTAATGATTTCGTGTTAACAGGTCTGCACTGTTCCATTCTGTACGATCATGGTCTTGTGTTTTCATTTCGGGAATGCCTCTGATCTGTTCTCTGAAGAAATGCTATACGTGCAATTGTACATTTGCGATTACTGTTACTATTGCAATTAATGGGAAATGAACCGCACTGAAATGCAAATTTAACGCTCTGTGTTAACATTTCTTTAGGATTTTGTCTGAAAACGAAAGCGGACAGAGATAAGAAAGTCTTCATTAATGTTTGCACTGGAAGCAATGTGAGTTACAGCAAGTTGGCCTAATTAACTGACATTTTGAATTTCTGTTAATGTAACTGAAGTTGAAATGAAAGCCACCAGCATTAGCAAAAGAATTTTTAGTCATTTCAGTGCTAGTCTGGTTATCGTGATACATTTGAGGTGACTACAGTTATTTAAAGTAGTCACATTTTAAAATGGTCAACGGTTAGATTTGCATAATACATGTAACTGGGATGTTTTCTAATGTTATGTGCTCCAATATCAACATAAGATGATGACTAAAATGTAAAAGTAAGTAAGTATATTATTAGTATTATTATTATTATTAATTAAATTTGTAACACACGCAAGGTCACACCGAAATGTGAATGTAAATTAAAACTGCTGCTGTTAATATAGTGGTACAAATGTTAATCTGTCAGAAAAAAACTGCTTTTTGAGTCACATTTGACTAATAATAATAATAATAATAATATCTTTTCTTTAATTTAGCGCCTGACAAATGCACTGCGCTGTACATTTACATGTTATGCAATTGAAACAATCTTAACTAGTTAACTACTAACAGAACAGACAGCTTGTAATACACTCTGCTCTTATTATTATTAAAATACCTTATTCTATCTTGGAGCTCTGAGGCACAGACGACCTGTTCTTACTGACGGTATGGCCACTTCTGTGGATGCTGTTGCTCCTGTTCAGTCATGATTGAACTATGCTAATTGTTATCACGCCTTTTATCATAACATCAAGCGATTACAATCGATGCAGAACTTGGCAGCACATCTCATTTGCCCTGTCATCTGCTGGTCTTCTGTTGCAATTCCACTGACTTCCATTGCAAGGCATCGATTTTGAAATGGCTACCATCACCTCGATAGGTGATAGGTGTCCAGTGCTCTTCCTACTCTATGTATGTATGAGCACTTGTTATAGCGCCCTTCAAGATTTCTACTCAGAGGCGCTCCCTTCTACAGGGCGGACACTGATCGGAGTTTCACGCCGAAGCGCATGAGCAATTGCGAGTGAAGGACTTGCCCAGGGTCCCTACGCGGCGGCTTGAGGTGGATTTGAACCCACAACCATCCGGCTGCAAGGCACAGAACATACCCCTACACCACCGCACCCCAGACTCTACACTCCTTCATGCTGATCAACCTGCTTACCACCAATCCACAATTGACTATCTTGCGATCCAGTGATGCTTTGAAGCTGTGTCAACATTTTGTTGGTAAGACTATCAGTGCACAGACTTTAAGCTCAGCCTCACAATAAAATACGTCTCATCCTTATAATCTCATCCTTCAAGCAACAAATTAAAAACCTGTCTATTTCCTGAATTCATCGGTCTCTCAGCTTTTCAGTAAACCTTGGCTATCATTTTAGTCTAAGTTCAAACTGGAAATGGAAAATCACTCGTCTATGCCAAGCTGTTGCTTGCCGACCTTGTTTGCTAGTCAGCTCTGAGTTTGGCAGACTGAGAGTAATGCCTCTTTGTTGCTTTGCCTAAGTATATCTGTGTGATGTATCAGCATTAGAATTTATGCTAGATTGTGTGAGTAAGTGTTGCAATGACTTGCTTATATTTAGCTTTGGAATATTTTATCAGTGTATGTTTTGCATGTATTTGTCACTAGCTGCCAGAGCCAAGAGACATCTCGGATGAAGATCTGATGAGACTTCTGGACTTGGATGATCCTTCTGGCTTCCGAATTCCTCTGAGTTTGGGCGAACCACATGCAGAACTAGATAAAAGTAATGGCTGTATTTCTTACGTAATCTAAGGGCATTTCCTGTTTCAAAATAAAAGTGATATAATGTGTCAAGATTTTGATGCTGTACATTCATGATATGAAGTTTTGTGTGAGACAGGGTAACTGAGGTTATGAGGTGTTGAACCAATCCATGGAAGGAAACTGTCTGACAGATCTATACTACATATATGATACAGATAATGACACTTTGCAGTATAACCTGGAGAGATTTTGAATGAAAGGCTCAAGACCGGACCCTCATTGATCAGTCAGTCAATCAATCAATATTTGTTTATTTAAATAATCAAGCTGACACAGCAGCAACTTAATAATAGAAACATAACAGCTTGTTCTGGGTCATGGGGCCTACCTGTTGACCTGCCGGTCAACCCTCCCGGGGCCTTCTCATTAGTTTTTAGTACATGATGCCCAGATTCATCCAGAGCCAACTCACGGAAATAGAATCGGATGCTTTGCTTGTGAATCATTCCATGTCAACTCAACCAAGTTTTGGGAAAATACCTCACCACAGAACTTAGATTTGATAATTTTTGGCAGTATATAGACAAACATGTCCCATGTCACCCTGTTTGTGAGGTACTTAAAAGAAGCTGTGTTAATTGTATTGATAGAGGCACACACAACGGCCTGTACAGTTTCAGACGTCAATTCTTAGTTGTTCTTGGAATATGACGTTTACAGCACACATGAGGTTGCTCAATTTTTAGTGCTGCACATAATTAGATAAGTCTTTTAGCATCTATTTTAGGTTTTGGGGCACAATAGCATTGGTTGGAGCGTTCAGGTCACGATGCAGTGAGTTCAAGGGTCAGCTCAGATGGTTATTGTGTAGAGTCCTTGAGCAAGTTCTTCTCTCACTTTTGCTTTGGTCTCAGATTCAGGTTTTACTGACTGCACTGACTTATTATAAATGCATTATAATAAAAAATATTTTCCAGTCACTGTGTTTCACTAACTCTGCCATGTATTAGTGCATAATACTCTCTTAGCTCCAGTTTGTTGAGTACTTTCAGGAAATGTATTGTACCCTAAAACATTTGATGTAAATAAATTTGATGTTTAGGTGGAAATGGATGCACAGCTTATGATGTTGTTATCAATCCGAACTTCTACGAACGCATTCAGAAGCGAGATGCCCTGATGGGGTTTTTCCTGACCGTTGCATTAGAGGGCCTTGAGAACAAATATGGCATTACACTTGACAGAAGTTAGTGCACCAATATTCTTTTAATATCATTTCTATTGTATAATGCTTTCTAATTGTGCTAAAATATCCAGTAAACCTTGATGAACAGTTATGCTCTTACTTTAGTGACCAAAGTCTACTTACCTTAGTCGTAAAGTCAAATAAAAATTAACAAAATAATTGCTTAATAACCTTATCTTAGGGCGTCCCTTGTGCAGCATTATCAGTCATTATAAACCACCCTCCAACAATTGTCTGCCACCATGACCTTCGACAGACACCCCATGACTTTCTCTTGCTGCTTAAAGATGACAAAAATTACATCTTGAGGATCTTATTTAAGAGTTTTATGTCACACAGTTAACTAAATCGTCCCCTGCTGGAACAGATAATTAAAATCTATTAATTATATCCATTTTTTTCTTTTAACTGGCAATACTACTTTCTGTAATGGGTTGCGGTGTGTCAACCTAGAGATTTAATATTACGCAAGGCATAAGTAGATGGTCACTTCAAGTAATTGATTGGAGAAGTCCAGTTGTTATTTGTAAGCATCATCGTCAAGGGTTTGAACAGTGTTGTGCATTGCTGCAGTACTTGTAACTAGAGTACTTGTACGAAATAGCATTTGGTGCTCTTCAGCTGAACATGAATACGAATAGTAAGCAATAGTAATGAATGACCAGTTTTAAGTACAGCAGATTTTTAACTTAAATCGGAATACAAAGCTTTGCATAAATATTTAAAATATGTTTAATATAACTCACTTGTCAGCAGTCATTGAGCTTTCAAAAGCTCCAGTTTAAATTTAAAATGTTTTTAATTGTCACTGAACAAGGCAGTGACTGTGGCCAAACACAGATTGAGTGCAGGGAGTATCAGATGACTGGTATCAGTTAGTTCCACACCCAATACCCCAAACCAGTTCTTGAGCATTTGAGCATGGTCAGCAGTGTTGAATGTAGCAGAATAGCCAAGAAGACCAGGTGCAGTTACTTTACCGTTGCCAATGGATGTCATTGTGTACAGAAAGAAGCCTTTGTGACGTTCGATAAAACATCCTATATAAGTAATAATAATAATAATAATATCTTTTCTTTAATAAGCGCCTGACAAACGCACTGCGCTGTACATTTACATGTTATGCAATTGAAATCTTAACTACTAACAGAACAGACAGCTTGCAATACAACGGCGGTAATAGCAGCCTACAAACATATCCGCCCAACGGGGGCTCGAACTCGGTACCTCTCGGTCTCTGTGCCAGATGTTATCCAATGCGCCACGGGCCCCACGTTCAGATAGTGTTCAGATACATACATACATATCGAGTACATACAAAGACTGAAATTTGCAATATGTGAGTAAGTAGAGCTCTGCAAGCTGCACATCCAATTGTATTGTATTTGTTAATTTATATAGCACCGCTCTCAGCAGTGACCATTCAGTAGTGCTCCCAGAGCTTCTCATTTGAGGCGATCGATCGATCTCCTTGGTCGATCGTCTAGCAAAGGTCTGGTCGATCAGTAATTCGATCACGCTCGATGAGTTAGACTCCAAGAGGAACCTGGAGCCAGACCATTAGTTTAATTATCTAATTTACATCACTTGTGAAAGTTGAGGCTAGGATCGATAAAACATTGCATCGACAAGCAGAGGAGGCTTATCGACGGTTAATAAGTGTTGCGTATACTCTAGTCTAGCAGTTAATAGACAACCATGTAATATGCAGCTATACGAATAAGATACTGTACACAAGAGGTTCAGAGGTCGACCGTGCATCTATCGCCTACTCAATCCAGCGCAATCGATTTTCAAATGGCCTTCTGTTTTCAAATGAGAAGCTCTGAGCGCTCCCAGTGCGAGAACCCCTAGAGAAAAAGAAGGTTTTGAGGAGGGAGAAGGCTATAGGAAGAGACCCAGAAAGAGTGGTAACACGTAGAGAGGAAGCAAGGGCATTCTATAGGGAGGGCCCAATAGTGGCAAAAGCCAATAGATCTAGTTTGGGCCAATAAATGAGTATCAGTAGGAGTAAACACATATAATAAAAATAAAGTTTTAATATGATATCATGTCTGATTAATGGATTCTGGACTATTTAGGAAATAGAATAATGATGCATTCTGTTGTAGTGCATGAATGCAACTTCACAGATCCCAGCAACATTGAGCTACACACAGAACATGAAAACACAAATTGAAAAGACAATTTGATACAAATCACTATTTGTTGCCAATCCTCAGGAATTTATGAAGCACCAGTTCCTCAAGCAATCTTATGGGCTAACCGGCAGAAAACCTCATCCTGCCCAAAAATTGAAATCATCTAGAGAATTTTGAGTAGCAGTTTCCTTTGCTTTTATTTTGAAGTCAAGTCTCCCACTGCATAAGGTCACCAACTCCCAAGTCATTTCAGGTCATGGCTGCTTGTCTAAGTTCTGCCAACAAGAAAGTGTTTTGCTTGTGAATAATTATCAGCCTCTCTTTGTCAGACAAATAATCCGCCAAAATGACGTAGAAGTCCAGACAATAGGTGACATGTTTGGCCAGTGATGATTGCTCATATCCACAGTCACCATGGAATTGGATTGTTTATTACTGTGGACATCTTTTGTAGACTGGCGAATTCTGAAGAATCGACGTTTTGTTGGTTCACTTCCTGAGCAGAACATTCGAAGCAAAAGCAAGCCATGGATCGTGGAGATGAACAGGTGAACAGATGAATGGACGATTATTTACAAGGAGAGAAATGAATTCTTAGAGGCTGAATTAATGGCTTATGTATATAGTGCCTCATTAAGAACACTCATTTATATTATATATATTCTTATAATGCTTTTATTAGGTGCCACTGTCTGATGGCAACGTATCAATCGATGGCGCTGAGCAGCTGTGAATGAAGGACTTGCTCAAGGTCCCTACACAGTAGCCATCTCAGGCGAGGAGGCTCCTCAAACTCATACTCTCCTCGTTACAAGGCCATTTGGCTACTGTGTCCCAATATACAAAGACCAAAACCGAACAGAATGGTTTCAACTGCTTGCGTAGTTTATATGCATCGTTAACAGACGCTCATTGCAAGGAAGGGCTCCTGTTCTTGACTGGGGAGCCAAGCACTGCAAAGCTTCCGTGTTGCATTGTGTCAGTACGCAATGGGGGGAACGACCTGTGTTGCAGAATGTAGAGATCTGCAGGCAGGTAAGGATGATACCAAAACACGTAGCTCTCTAAAGTAGAATGGAACACAACTGGCAGACTTTATGCTTTATTAGTTGCTGCAGTTCTTCATGAAATTCTAAACTTTTATGTATCATTCTTTAACTGGTGTGTTTAGAGTTGATTCCTATGTCATATTTCTGTATATTCATTCATTCATTTATTCTTTATGAAGATTTTAATAGAGTAAATGGTATCAGGACTTGTAATTTAGCATAACTTTGCCGTTTGTGAGTCTAAAACTCAACTGATCTGTCATGTGATATGATGCTGATAGAAACAGACCTTTATGTTTTATCAATTGCCTACGTTGCACAGCCAGCGTAGACACCTGTGAGAAGAAGGTTTGTCTGTAGTGTAAATAGATTACTCCCAGTGAGTTAATCATTTGACATATCTGATGCAGCTGGTATAAGCAGGACCCGCAAAGGAAGTTCACATGATAAGTCTCTGTCCAGAAGCATGCTCAGATTGCTCAGATTGCAGACATTGGGCTGTTGATGGCATTCATGGATTCACAACTATTTCACACTATCGTCAATGTTTGTAAAGGGTTACCACAGGTCAAGAAGGTTGCAGGCTTGCACAGACACGTCTTTAAAATCTTCTAGATCTGTTAATTGCCCATGTCAAGTTCTTAAAAGGCACTTTACACATAGCTAGATACATACATACATACATACAGACAGACAGACATGTTTGTCTATGTACTGTCCAAAAATTATCAACTTCTCAAATCATGAAGTGAGGATGTGTTCCAAAAACTGGTTGAGTTGACACAGAATAATCCTTTGACTTTTTGTAATTTCGCTCCCTATTTGATATATATTGTGATGAGATATTACATCTGCATCATAGTATGCTCTATGATCGATCAATGGTGACATCCAATTACCAGATATATTGATGTAATCTATTTAATATCAATTGTTGCCATTTTAATTTAGAAAATTGGCTTTCATCAAGGCTCTTCACACTGGGTTTGAAGGTTTGCCATGTGGGATGTGATCGTGCAGTTCCATATTTGATCATCTCAGTGTTCGTTCTGTTGTTAAGCTGCTTTAAGGGACGAGTTGCAAAGCTAAAATAGATTCACAGTTTGTCCCTTCCACTGTTTCGCAAGTCTGTATTATTCGAGAGTAATTTCAGTCGTTCGAGTCGGTATCACCACAGTTGTTCTGTCTTGAAGTGACACTTTGTAAATATCAGATTACAATTGATGATGATGAGTTCTCTGCCCAAAGGCATGTCCATTGGCTTTTATGCCATCCGGGGATGAGATGAGTGAGGTGGTTTCCCATTGCTTTCCTCACCGACAATTGTGGGCGAGTCCAGGGCTTCTACGCAGTGGCTGGAGGTAGACCTGTGACCCTCCAGTTACAAGGCACAGAACATACCGCTATGCCACCTGCAATTACACAATTACAATTCCTTCTACTTTATCCAGGCTTGGAACAACAAGCGCTTATTTTGTATAGAAGATATGATGGGGCGGATGTGTTTGACATGTTACCATTCAGTACTGGCATTGACAAGTCTCTTTAGATGAGATGCTTTGTAAATTTGTGATTACAATTAAAAAACTACAATTGGAAACTAATCTTCTTCCATGATGTGTGGAAGTGTGTTTCTGCTTCTGCTCTCAAACTGATTTCTGTTTGATTTCAGTCAATCAAGTGCATCTAACTGTCGTCCACTCATCTCAGAGACGTCTTCGACAACCTGTGCAGCCCAACCGACTAAAAACAAGTACATTTACTCTGCTGCATTTTGTTACGACACTCTCGTAATAGTAATCATAAACTGTAAATTTCTAAAGCTCTACTCTTAGGCTAAGTGTAGGGCACTGTCAGCTAATTCGCAAACGCTGTCGCACATCAACTCGAGCCATCCTGCCTTCTCTTGTGTTGGACCATCCTCCTTGGAACAGTCTCTCGCTGCACTGTTGCAGCATACATTTGCGATTTGTCTTAAAATGCACTTGATTAGATCTGTTAGATAGTCATAGACTGTGGCACAGTGCTTTTGACAGGTACTTGGCATGGGCTATAATTAAGTGTCCTCATGCATACAACTGGAGCCTATCAACAGAGTCGCATTGTGACCATTTTAAGGCATTATATAGTCAACTTATTTAAATGTCTGGAAATTTATATTGTGCCATTCTCATAACGAGTGATATAACTTTAGATTTCTTTCCCATCCCTCTGTTGATTATCCACAGGTCATCTTTGTACTTTTATAGACTTGAAGTGGTCTCTCTCTTTCAGATTTGGGCTCAGGGTCCTACTGCTGAAGGGTTTAGTATCATAAGAATAACATAACAAAAAAGTGACATAACAGAAATCAGTAGAGAATGTTAAAAGAGTGACAGAAATATTACCATGTGACAGAACGAAAGAGTAACAGAACAACAGATTGACACAACTTATTGTATTCTAGATATTCAAACATTTATAAAGCGCCTCTAGTAGGGTGAACCATTCAGAGGTGCTCCCAGTGCGCAAGACCACAAGAGAAGAAATAGGGTTTGAGAAAAGCAAAGGAGGAGGAGGGGTTACCAGCTAGAATTTGAGTAGATCAAGACAGTACATTCCAATTGAGGTAAAAGATTGGGACTGAGCCATAGCTGTTCTAGTATGAGGAACTAGAAGATCAAGTCTGTCTATATCAAGTCTATATATCTACACAGGTAGGCTATATAATTGACTCTGAGCACTCCTAGTGTCTTTGGTTATTCACAACAACATTGATAACATGGGAAGAAGTGATAAACTTCCTGCATAGGGTTTGCTAGGCATTTCTCTGAGAAATCTCAGTTTGTTTGTAGATTTTGACCGGTGAAGATGAGTGGATATTCAAGTGCTATAGATAATTCCAGACTAGTTTATTTGTTAATTCAAATAAAGTGGATGTCATCAAACCAGGCAACAAAGAGTTTAACAGAATATGGAAGTGAATTGGATAATTGCAGGATAATTAATTAATGTGTGTTATTGACTTGCAAATATGATTTCAGTTTAAGACGATGAATCCAATTTGTGAAATATAAAAGGACACATAAGGATCCTGAGTGGCCGAGTGGGTTGGTGCCCGCTCGCCGCGCCGGCGCCCCGGGTTCGCTTCCCGGTCGGGTCGGTTTATCAGAGATTAATTTCTCGGATCTTTACTGCGGGTGGCTCGGTCGCATTATAAACGTGGAGTACAATACAACACACAACACAACACAATATACTGGGGCGCGGTGGTTTGGGGTATGTTCGGTACCTTGCAGCTGGAGGGTTGCGGGTTCGAATCCACCTCAAAGCCGTCGCGTAGGGACCCTGGGCAAGTCCTTCACTCGCAATTGCTCATGCGCTTCGGCGTGAAACTCCGACTACAGCAGTAGTCGGGAGCGCCTCTGAATGGGAAATCTGGTTGAGGCGCTATAACAAGTGTTCAAATACAATACAATACAATACATATACCGAAACCAAAGGTCCCGAAATAACAATCACTCTTGAAATTTTATGTGGCTCTTTTTACTCTTGAGAAGTATATTTAATTAAATACATTTTTGTCTCTCTTATGTTATGTCACTCTTTTGTTATGTCACTCTTTTGAACAGAGTCACTGTTGAAGGCTAAAGACTACTGGTCATAACTTGCGAAGCGTAAATTGATGGTCACTTCTAAGCAAAACTGCATTCCCAAATCCCTATCATTTGAACGGAACCAGTCAGTTAAGATCCATGAGATCCCAAATGACTTTAGGTTTCAGATCAGATTTCTCATGCTTTGCTACTTGTGTAGGTAAATTAGTGCAGATGTTTCTGTTTAGTTTCTTATTTTTCTTATGTTTAAATAGTTCCAATTGCCTTTGCATAGCAGATATTTTAAGTCACTGTAATTGCCCAGCCAACTACTTTTGGGGTTTGGTCCATTTCTCCCTTTAAGAGTAAACATGATGAATCTGATCAACCACAGAAGGTAGAGTTGAAGTGTAAACACGAAACTTGTTTAGATGTGAATTGAACAAGCGTATGTCATTTAGTTGTTTGTGTGTGAGTATATTTTTAGATATGACAGGCAAAATGTGATGCTGTGATGTACATGTCACATCACATTACCCTTCCACATTCTGCTGATGTTTAACTAAATATATGTTGCTGTTGAATATAATATAAATAAATGTTAATTATATATATTATATATATATATATATGTCATTTAGTTGTTTGTGTATATTGTGTATATATATATATATATATCGCCTACATGATGCTTTGGTGCAAACTTAACTTTCAAGTAGGCCCAATGCAAAGTATTGATTTTTCTTTTGTTGCCATTACTTCATAAAAGTAATGAATGACTGTAACTAATTATTTTTTTGAAAAAGTAAAGTTCTAGTTGCTGCAGTAGTTACAAAAAATTTTTTTACAGTAACTCATTGCATGTAACAAGTAACACATAATAGAGCTGTACCGATATCGCTTTTTGCCGATTATGCCGATACCGCGTATAGCCGATTATTAAATTGCCGATACCGATACCGCGTATAGCCGATTATTAAACTGCCAATACCCAATTTACGAGACCGAATATTTCATTATTTGTTAAGTCAAAATGTTCGGTTCCGATACATAAACCAGTATCTATCGTCACAACTATAAGGATGGACGTCTAAATTAATCTCGGAAGTTGTTAACGTTATGTTTTAATGCGTAAATAATAAAAGTCGTAAAACGATAGACGAAAATCTATGAAAAACTTGGAATATGCAATAATTCAAGTAAAATTATTAAATTATGGCACAATTTTGACATCGGCACCGATTAACCGATTATTTCTGCCGATACCCGATTATGTCGATTGTTCTAATAATCGGCCCGATTACGCGTATGACCGTTTAATCGGTACAGCTCTAACACATAATAGGCTAAACACCACCAGAGTTTCAGACTCTTTGTCTACAACTTCAGAAGTGAAGAGCCGTACAACTCTGTATATATGTATAATATATATATTGGTGATTGTATTAGCTTTTTACGTTTATTTAGTTTTGCTCTATTGTTGTATAGTTTATTTTGTAGTATCATCAACTAAGTGACACCTTTATTTATTGTAATAACTATTGAAAGAATCAGTTATTTTAAATTTTGGTGGAGTTTGTATTGTTTCTGTTCTAAAGAAGTGAAGAGCCGTTATATATATTGATGAAGGAGCCAGCTGAAGGACACCCTGACTATCTGGTAGCTGAAGTACAACTGCCTAAAGTGGTAAGAAATTAATTCAATTAAAAGTCAGAGTTAGTAATTAGTTCTGTGAAAATTGTTTTATAAGTGTTTTCTTTCCACTATGCTCAGGGGCGAGTTTACCAGTAGGCGCGCGCCTAGGGCCCCAAATCTTAGAGGGCCCCAAACGAATGACGATATTTTTTCAATAATAAAAAGTAACATTTTTTATTTAGATTTATTTAAAATATATTTTTAATATATTTTTACAGTTTCGCATTCACCTAAAAGTATATCATTGTAATAATTGTAAAAGTACTTTTTTTGACAAAAGTGCCAAGAATGACGTCATTCTTGGCAGTTTCGTGACAAAAATGGCATCAAGTTCAATTTCGTAGGTTTTTGCACATGATAGGCTAAACACCACCAGAGTTTCAGACTCTTTGTCTACAACTTCAGAAGGGCCCAAAAATGTTTGCGCGTTGGGCCCCGATTTCTATAAACGCGCCTCTGACTATGCTGTTGACAAAAGTGATGATGTGCCACTTAACTCAAGTAATCTCTAATGTCAATAAGCGTCTAAACTGCACTTGACAGCAGATATGCACTGGCATAAAGAGAATTGCTTCATCTGTGGTGGCATCAAGGAAATTATTGATGCCACAATTCGAAATCCTGTTTTGTGTAGCATCATTTACTATCACTGAACAAGTTTAAGGTATCATATTTGTCATAAGATAAGCTCTAGAGCATAATCATACTAATGGCCTCCAGCAGGTAGGTGACTAACCAGACCACTAGAAGACCTAAAGAATGTCATCTATGTTAGTTTGGGACCTAAAATGTAAATCATGATCCAAGAGAGCAGAGGGAGACTCGATGGGCAAATTTTCCATATTTTCTGCTTGTGGAAATAGTCACCAGGAAAACAAAGTATGAAGTCAGTTGTGGAAATCTGCCCATGGCTGAAAAGTCGGATGAATTGGGTTTTTGCAGTCAAACCACAGTTGAAAAGGGTTGAATGATATCAATGCTAACAGAAGGAGTGAGCAGTTCAGCTCTGATGAGTACAGAACAACAGACCCTCCTATCATCATTACCATACAGGAGTGCAGTGAGGAACTGGCAGTCATTATCACATATCTACCTTCATTCGGGAAACTCTTCACTGGCTTCCTGTGCCCCAGCGCATTCAATTCAAAATTCTTACACTTATGTGCAACTCTCTGCTCGGGGTAGCTCCTTCATACCTTCAGGCCTTATGCACATCGGTTTCTACACTCCCTGGTCGCTCTGCTCTGCCCTCTGCCGCCAGAGGCCTTCTGGTTGTCCCTCGCATGCGTGGTGCAACTGCTCAATCCAGAAGCTTTGCCTATGTCGGCCCCTCTACTTGGAACCATCTTCCGCATGAATTGCGTCTTGAGCTCCTCAGCCTTTCTCTTCCTCTGTTTCGGAAACGCCTGAAGACTATCTTATTTGTTAGAGCCCTAGGTCGGGAGCGCCTCTAAATCTCTGAGTGGCGCTATACAAATGTTCAATTACAATTACAATTACATTGAAGAACATCACATCAAAGACATGTCACATGTTGCAAATATCAAGCAAGTACATGTAATCAGGTCTTATTGGCTTAGAAATTCTGATTTGTCATTTCATAATGTCCAAGTATAATTTCTGCTAACTTGTAGAAAATTGCTGCATCACTGAGTCTAGACGTAGGAGAAGACAGAATTCTGTTGCAGACTCGCTCCAGTGCTTATCATCTGGACATCTGTCTTCCGTATCAGATAATTCAAGAAGAATGTGTATCACAGTTTAATCGCATGACCAAAGTAAGTTACACAGTATCATATGCTTTTTATAGCACATTCCTTCATTCATTCAGAGCATTTATGTAGTACTTCTCTAAGATACCTACTTATAGTAGCTCCCAGACCAGCCTGCCAGAAGAGACCAGTTTTCAAGCATTTGTAGAAAGTGCATGCTGAGTTCCTAGTTAAGACAATGCATAGATCTATCCTGGATGATGCCCAACTACCAAAAGAACATGTTGCTGCAATGTCAAAATGCATGCAAAAGGAACAACTTGTTCACGTGGAGCAGTGGAAGGAAAAAACTGGAAAAAAGTGTGACCAACAAACTGAAATCTTGTGTGAAAAATAGCCACAATTGTCTTCTCCAAACCCAGATGAACCTCTTAAATTCAAAGCACTAGGAAATAGGCAGCCAATGAAGTAATGCATGCATTGCATACAGTGCAAGATATGATCAAGGTTTGATATATCACCAACAAGTCTAGCAGGTGCACACAGCACACATTCAAGCTGCCCAGTGCATCCCATACAGCCCAAATAAATGGATGGCTTGAAAGTATCAATCCCACAGAATTCCTACAAATTACAGCTAGGCACTATATTGTCTTCATACTTATTTTTCAGCATATTTTAGAAGACTATTATAAGCCAAAAGGGTTGGATTTGTGAAATCTTGATTGGAGTTGGTAAAAAATGTAACATGTGAAACAAGAGAAGGTTCATTTGTTTCCTGCCTTTGCAAGTAATGGGACACAGTGTCTTATTTTTATCCATCTAGTTTAACTTACGGAAATCTTGAATATATCTATATATGTTTGAGCCACAGGCTAAAAAGTCAAATCTTGCGACGACTAATTCGATCACTTACAATCATTCAATCGTCCTGAAACTTGGCAGATAGACTCGCCCTCGCAGACACTTCATTCTATCAAAATTTCAGCTCCCCAAAAAGGCAAGCTTATAGAATCGGGGACTCAAATTTTCGAATCGGGGAATCCCCTTTTCCGATACGCAGCGTTGCCATTGGCCGCAACAAAAGCGGGCGTGCTGCCTCATTAAACGCACGCTATGTCGTAAGATGAACGCGGACTATATATTTGTAGAGGTAACTGCTTCATAAGACCCATTATAGGATACTAGATGGATATAGTAAAAAACTTTCTTTTTACGGGCTGTATTTTATTTCTGTCCAGTTAGGCTGACAATAGTTCTATCAGATATCCTTTGAAAACCCACACTAGTGGGCTCTTGGATCATGTTCAGCAGGTAAATGAGGCAGTGGTCACGGTGCACTGGCAGTGCCGGGTGGGCTGCAGAGGTAGGATGCCAGAGCCAAAGGTTTAATAATGTTTTGCACAAATCACAGCATACAGTGTTGCTGCTGTGGTTTAGTTGCAACAGCTGGTCACAAGCATAAGCCATGTCTCCAAGTTTTGAAACATTTAAAATATCCATATTTGACACATAAAGTCGTAAACTTCTATCCAAATAACTGTCACATGATGAACAATGCTGCCACAGTTCAAGTAAGTCCAGGAGAACACTGTGCAGAAATCCAAATACATAATTTATAGAGAACATTCAGCAGGTGGCAAATTCCTGTCTGTTGTCCAGTGAACAACAAATTGATTGTTGGAAGTCGACCACAAAATAGGAGTTTTGATCTCAACTCATTACAGTTGATTCATTCAGGTAATTAAATTTAAGCATTTATAAGCATACAATTTTTAGATTGAAGTGAAACTGTATACATTAGGATATGCTTTACCAAAATATGCTGCAATGTTTTGTAGCAGTATTCAATAGGTGACTAGGAAATTAGGAGCTGACTGATTTTCAAATGACATAGCCTAGAAACATATTATTGTTGTTCAGATTTTAAAATAGTAAATTTGTGTTTCAGATTCTGACAATTACAATGCCTGTGCGGTTGGAGAAGGGAAGGTCATGAACTCGGATGTGTCTCTTCATGCAGACATGGAATTTCTCAACACTTGATCAACTACAAATATTCTGTTCTCTGTCACCTTAATGGTGGTGATGCATGTGAAAGATATGTGGCTTCATTTAAGAATAGCTGCTTATTTTTGTAACTGGTCCACCACAGTCTTATTATAACATCCTTCATTGTATAGCATTAATTCTGATAAGACAAACTGAAACTGATCTTGTTATACTACGACAGTTGTAGAAATGTCACCTCTAAAGACAATACAATACCATACAATACAAGTTCTGTATTTTATATTGCCCTCCTTGCAAAGTTCAGCAGTGCACATATTGATGTTGCTGAACAATGGTGTGTGAGGGGCTTATTCAGTGTCCTTACACTGTGAGGTGCGAACCTCCACTCGAGACACTTGAACCGACAATACTCCCTGCATTATGGGCCCAGATGGTTCAAGACTGTTTCAGGCCCCTCTTACGACCCGTCCTCCAATAGACTTCCTGTTTTCGTCCCAGTATAATACAATATGAAGATACTGACAGATTCAGGATAAGGAAGGGAGTGCGGCAAGGATGCATTCTGTCTCCTTTCCTATTTAACATGTACGCTGAAAGGATAATGAGGCAGGCGGGAATGGATGAGGCTGAGGAAAGAATAAAGTTAGCGGGAAGAACAATGAACAATCTGAGATACGCTGATGATACAACACTATTGGCGGGTAAAAAAAACGATTTGGTAGAACTGATAAGAAAGCTCAAAAGTGAAAGAGAGAAAGCAGGACTCTACTTCAATATAAAGAAGACAAAGATCATGACAACAGAAGAGGAGGACAGTTTTGAAGTAGACGGAGAGGAAATAGAAACAGTAACAAGCTTCACGTTGTTGGGATCAGTAATAGAAAAAGAGGGAAAGTGTGATATGTAAAATAAATCGTAGAGTGGCGATAGGAAAAGCTGCAATGAATGGTCTGGAAAAAATATGGAAGGACAAACATGTGAGTAGAGACACGAAAAAAAGATTGGTGAAGGCTTTGATCATACCAACAGTAACATACGGCAGCGAGACATGGACAATGACCAAGAAAATGAGAAAAAAGATTAACGCATATGAAATGTGGATATGGAGGAAGATGCAGAGAATATCATGGATAGAGAAAAGGACCAACGATTAGGTGCGCAGGAGTATCGGAATTGAGAAGGAAGAGACACTACAACAAACAGTGCTAAGAGCAAAGTTGAGGTTCTTTGGTCATGTCATGCGATCAGATGGATTGGAAAAGGAAATGATGTTAGCATATGGAGAGGGAAGGAGAAAACAAGGACGACCAAGGAAAAAGTGGATGGACGAAATACATGAAACAACTGGAATGAATTTGGCAGAACTGAGAGATGCGACGGCGGACAGAAGGAAATGGAGAGGCTTGATCATGACGGTCGCTAAAGTTCAGGGAACTGACAGCACAAGGTAACAAGGTAATAATACAAAGTCTACATTTGTTTATGATCTGCTGTCTGTGATTTCACTTTGATCAGAATTTCACACGGAATTATGAAGTCTCGATTAAAATGAAAACCTGGGGAGTGTCACCTGCCTTCAATAAACTTAATAGGCTTAATTATTTACTTAAAGAAGGAGGTTTTCTGGCCTTTTTTATGCAAAATTTGTTATGACAGTATCAGCATCAATTGTTCTGGCAAGATTTGACTCGACCTGGCCAAATCCACAAGACATTTATTTTTGAGACATTGTAGACCTTTAAAAATTCTTAATCAGTTTCAGTTGCTGAGTGGGAGAAATTCGAGCTTATGAATACTGCTAACAATGTTAGCAGTATTCTCACATGCTCATCTGACATGAGCATTTTGAAATAGCTTGGAAAGATTTACTTATTCATTGATTAGTTCAAAAGTTGTAACATTCGGCATTAACTGAGCACTTTCAAAAGTTGCCTTTTGTACTGAGGGTAAATGTTGCATATATCTGTTATGACCATAGAGCAAGTTTGTTAAGTAAATAAGCCTGTGAAGTTTTTGAATATGGTATATGGCTGGGTGACAGTGTGTGTGGCTCCCCATTCCCGAAGTTTTCATTTTATACTGGTCAGCAAGATATTTCTATGCTAAAGCCAATCTTTTCCTTCCAGACATGGTTAGATGTTGTACAGTTAGACATCTGTTTTCTAGTTGACTTAATTTATTTTTTCTCCTAATTATCGTTTTCTTTGTACCTAAATTATTTTTGACTTTAATTTTTTTTTATTTAATCAACATGGAGAAAATATAATATTTGTTTCTGTTGACATTTAAGCCAATCTCTTCTCACATGTTGTTCTCCAATAATGCTTATAAATCTCAGTATGGCCTCTGAGAAAACTTGATTGCTGGTGTCTTATGGGAATGTTTTAGGCAATTGGATGTTATTTTATATTCTGTTTGAGAAGGAAACTCAGTTGTGATGCATCCATGGTCAAGGCCAACATTATTCATCTCATTATTTGACTCCATTTCAACAATCGTGTCATTTATATATCCTGAATCCAACATTTTGCTTCCTTATCACAACTTCCCTCCACTGATTTAACATCTGTTGCATTCTCTTCCTCATTTTCATTTTCGACTGCTCCGTGTGCTCCCTGTTTAGGGCTGTATTTTCAAAATTCTGCATGGTACATGGTGAGTACATGGTAAGTAAGTAAGTAGGCTTATAGTACATGGTGAGATTTCATGGTACATGGTGAGTACATGGTGAGTACAAAATAGTACATGGTGAGATTTCTTTTGCAGTAAGATCAAAAAGTCGATTAGTTGCATTTAATCGTGTTTTAAACAATAGCCCGGTTATTAAGTAAGTAAGGAAGTATGTTCTTTATTAAATGCAAGCAAACGCTAAGCGCTTTACATACAAAGTCAAAAATAATTTAGGTATAAAGAAAACGATAATCAGGAGAAGAAAAGTAAGTCAACTAGAAAACAGATTGTACTAACTGTACAACATCCTGGCCATGAAGCCACGCCTGGTAAGGGAATCAAATATAGGGAGAACACGGTTATGTGAGCGTGGGCGCAGGTCATGACCAGTACAATTGACAGAGGGGAGAAGGTCATGGAGGGTGTGGCTAGTATTTGTTAAGATGGTGGCAACGTTCATAACCCAGAGTTGCATTTTCAGGAAAGTTTGTGGTACTTCTGGTAGGTGTCCAATTTTGTCCATCAGATCATAACACGCATCCCTCTAGTCACTGAAGGATGAACCTGTTATGGCACTGATTTCATTATCTCGGTCATCAGAAACTGCTAAAGTTATATTGCATTTCAAGAGCTGCCAGAACTTTGAATCTCATCGAATGACTTCTATAGAGCCATTATCACAATGCACATGGATGGTCAATGGTTGCTTCTTCAAGTGCAACCATAGTCCACTGGACAAGTCAGGTCGCCATGAAACTGTGCTCCTTTCTCTGGCAGTTTTTTTAATCGAGCTCCTCTTAGTTTCTGACTTTCCCCAAGAGACGAGCCCTGTGGCCTTGTTATGCAAAGGTCGGTGGGGTGACTGCGTAGAGATGTACATGTATACTGGAACTTGACAATGGGCTTGAAAACTATCACATTCATTCATACCGAACATTTGTATAGCGCCCCTTCAAGGAAACTACTCAGAGGCGCTCCCGACTCCAGCACGGCCAAAAAGAACGGTTTTAAGGTGAGAAAAGAACGTGGGAGAGAAGGTCCCAGGAACAAGGCGAAGCTCCAGAGGAAGGCCATTCCAGGTCGAGGGCCCCCACCGAGAAAGCGCGATTCTGCATAGTGGAGGTTCGAGCAAAAGGGACAAGTAGGAGTGCCTGTTCAGATGAGCGGAGGGATCGAGAGCCCCTAGCACTAAGGACAGGACAGCAGAGCTCACGAAGATAGGCAGGAGCAAAACCTAGTAAGCAGCGCCAGACTAGGGCAGCTGTTCTGTACGCAATCCGCTGCTCAGAGGGGAGCCAGTGGAGAACGTCGAGCATGTATCCAGAGATATGGTCATATTTTGGTATGCGGCCAATAAGGCGGGCAGCAGAACGCAGGATCCGATCCACGCACCCCAGTCGAACAGCCGGGAGGCCAGCATAAAGTGAACAACAGTAATCAAAACAGTAATCAAAACTATCACAGGAATAACATGATCGCTGAAAGATTGCGTTTCTTCTTCATTACCCTAAAGGGAGAAAAGACAGAGGGAGAAGAGGAACTGGACGAGCGTGGTCTTGTAAAGAGATGTCCATAATTTATTCAACTGGTGACCGTTCGGCTTGGATTACTCAGCTACGCGCTCTTCATCGACTACCACCACAAAGAGGCTGCCTACTGAGAACAGTTGGTATCACATAACGCCAAGAATCCAAAGCGCCTGTGGTCCTCTATCTCGGGTCTTCTTGGTCGACCGTCTCGTCCCTAGGAGACCCCTGCGTTCTCCGCCAATGACTTCCTAGACATGCTCACTACCAAGACCGACCGTCTTCGAGCCTCTACAGCTGATGCTCCTCATCCTACGTTTTCCCCAACAACATCTGTCTTCGAAGGTTGCCGACCCATTATGGACCCAGATCTTCGCTCAGTTTTGATATCTTTTAATTTAAAATCATGTGAATTGGACCTTTTACTTCCTTTTATTATCACAGATATTCTTGATGACGTTGCTCCTCTGTTTCTGTATCTCTTTAATAGATCTGAGGCCTGCATTCCCGCTTCACAAAAACGAGCTTTGGTCTTTCCAACACTCAAAAAGCCCAATCTGGACCCTAACCTTTGTCAGAACTTACGACCCATTTCAAACTTATCTTTTCTCTCCAAAACCTTAGAACGACTGGTTTCAATGCAACTTCTCCCCTATCTTGAGAATTCTGGACTCCTCCCTTCCCATCAATCTGGATCACTCCACGGAAACAGCCCTCCTCACTCTACTTTCAGATATCTATTCAGCTGTTGACAGGTCTCAGCTCACTCTTCTTGCTCTTTTTAATGTTTCTTCGGCCTTTGACACGGTCGACCATGAAATTCTACTCCAACGCCTTGAGACCTCCTGTGGACTCAAAGGTTCCCCTCTTCTTTGGCTTTGGTCTTACTTGTCTGATCGCACTCAAATGATCATTTCTGGCGACTCCAGAACTCAGTGGGTCCCTGTTGAATTGGGTGTTCCTCAGGGTTCTGTCTTATTCATTTTATACATGGCTGGTATTCCTTCCCTTTTTACCAAATCATTCGGCTATTGGCCATCGTTTTTTCCGATGATGTCCAGGCATACGTCCCCTTCTGCTCAACTCTTTCTTGCTAGTCATATTGACGCTCTTTCCCAAGATCTCCATCTGTGGATGTCCTCTAATCGCCTTTCTTTAAATTCCTCCAAAACCAAACTCATTTGGTTTGGCACACCACAGCAACTCTTGAAACTCGACTATGCCTTACTCTCTGAAAAGTTTCCGCATGTCACATTCTTATCTAGTGTCCGTGACTTGGGTAGATAGCTCTCTAACTTCACTGAACACATCCAAGCTTACCCGCTCTTCTTACTTCCAACTTCGGCGTCTCAGGGCTATTCGCAGATCTGTTTCATCCTCTACCCTCACCTCAATTGTCCATGCTTTCGTTTGTTCTCGAATTGACTATTGCAATTCTGTTCTTGTTGGCTTACCCAAGGTTCGTCTATCTCCTCTACAGTCCATACTGAATGCCGCTGCCAGACTTATTGGTCGCCTTCCTCGCTTCTCTCACATCTCTACATTTATGGCTGATCAACTTCACTGTGCGCATCCAATTCAAAGTTCTCATTCTCATGCTCAAATCTCAACTGGGTCTTTCTCCAAAATATCTTTGTCACCAAATTCTCTGTCCCTCTAGTATGGAAATTGTAAAAAAAAAATAACTGGGGGTTAGACATTGATTTATGTGCAGTTTGGGTGTGAAATGTAGACTTTACTATGGGAGCCTAAGAAAGACTATGGGGGTTGAACCCCCTAACCCCCGGCAATTCTCACCCTGGTCCCCTCTCTGTCACGTCATTGCGTCCTCTCAGATCCTTTGACCGGCTTGACCTTTTCGTTCCCCGTGTTAGGACCACAATGTCTCAATCCAGATCCTTTGCCTGCATAGGTCCCTCCCTGTGGAATAGACTTCCTCCTTCTCTACGCTCTACAATCCTCTCTGGTAGCATCTCTACCTCTTTCTCTCACCTTAAAACCTTCCTTTTCTATCGGAGTACCTCGCACTGGGAGCGCTTCTGAAGGGCTTATGCTATGAGAAGCGGTTTATAAATGATCAAATACAATACAATTTCAACCTATGTAATCAGTAAGCTTGTAAATTTACGTATATAACATTTGGCACAAGAAGGAAAGACCAAAACAGAGAGACTGTCTTAATTCAACTGCAGAGCTGAAACTCAATAGGCCTGCATGCATTGGGCCCTACACAATGCACACAGTAGGCCTATGCTTATCAAGTCCGAAACTTTCATCGGCACATAAAAGACAATAAGAGCCTATGTCTCAAATATCGTTAGGACTTAGGTCTTCTGGACATAAGCCCTCGATTATTATCTTTAAAAGACAATTTTTATCATTCATTTAAAGAATGCTGAGATCCTATGTCCCACTAAAAATCTGGGATATTAGCCTATAGGCTCTCATCAGCTCTAATGCAAGTGTGATAGGCCTAACCACTGAAAGTTTTGTGCAAATGATAAATATTGTCTTTTAAAATTTCATTTTGCTCCCTCTTTTTCCGCCCCTTAGACAGTGCCGCCCTGGAGCCTTCTTTGTAGGTCCACCGTGCAATGCTCGGCTTCAGTTTAAAATTCTTTTTCTTACGTGTGAGATGTTTTTTGAGTCAAGCTTCTCTCTACCTCTGTGATCTTATCATACGACCTATCTCAGCTACCTCTGGACGTCCTCTCCGTTCTTTAGACCATCATGACCTAGTTCCTGAGTCTCGGATTGCCGCATCGTGCCCAGGGCTGTTAAAGGCTTGGTTTTTTGGTTTTTGGTTTTTTTGGTTTTAAAAAAAAAAAAAAAAAACTGCAAAATTTTGTTTTTTTTTTTTTTACAAATTTCAAAATTATAAATGCCAAAAATGTCGTCTCTTCAACTCTCTTGGCAATTGTTGTATGGTCTTTAATGTTAACTTCGTTTTATAACATTCTACGGTTCTAATGTTCTAGTTAATTTCATTTAAATGCATCTGATTAATTTGAACGGTATTATGCCTTTTTTGAGTGTTATCATCCGAAATAGAAAAATCTTAGAAACAAAAAACCAAAAAACCAAATAAAACCAAAAAACCAAAAAACCAACTTTTCATTTTGAAAAAAGTTTGGTTTTTTGCACCTCTGATCGTGCCTGTGCCTCTGTTGGCCCTTTGTTGTGGAATGACCTTTCTGCTTTAACTCGTGGGGCACTTCTTGTTTCTGCTCGTTCTCTTAAGACTTTTCTTTTTCGAGGGGCCCTTCGCACTGAAGCGCCTCTGATTTATAGGTTGTACGTAAATAGAATAGAATAGAATGGTCTGTTAAAATAAGAGGTCCTTGGTTCCAACCAGGTTCCAACTGCGATGACGTAATTCAGTTAAGTATGGTATCTCTTTGTTGGATGTGTTATCTTTGTTGTATATGTTATAAGTTTCAGGTTCGTTTTCTCTGTTTTCTTTCTCTAAATTCTTAAGAATTAAAGACGAAACCTAATTAAATGCATTTCTATACGATTGCTCTTCTCAATCGACTTAGCTAACTGCTTAATTTCGTAGGTATGCTAATACGATGCTCTGAAGAGGCTTAAATAGAGCCGAGCATATTCGGGCCTCACTTCTTCAATTGTGCCCGCACTACAATGCTTGGACCAAAGATACTGTATATTAGCCTACAGTTGCGGTCCATGAAACCAATAGAATGCCAACCTGGCACCGTCCGGCGTCTGCGCAGCATGCGTAAAGGTATAAATCCTTCAGCCCCGATACTATAAGTTTGCCGTAGGGCGCCCTGATTGTTCTATACAAATGACACATGGAGCATAACTTACACGTAGATTCTCAACCGTTCTTATACGGTATATTTTGACATGCTACGTGGAATGTACCATTTTTCTGTGTTTTCTAAAGACGACCCTAACCGACCCTCACGACGCATAACCTGACCCTAACCGACTCTCACGATGCCTGACCGGGATCGGATGCCATGCGGTCCATGAAACTAATAGAATGCCGCCAGGTTTTCTAATGGCGATCCTAACCCTGACCCTAACCGACACTCACGACGCCAGTAAACTTACACGCTATATCCTTTAGTCCCCGATATTATATGCTTGTCGAAATTACTCCAGGAAAAGATCGAGTTTTTATTCAAGGTCTGAAGGCCAGACCAGGGTTTTAAGGACTGTTGCCGAAACTCATAAAAGTTTAGTGGTGATGCTAAGGATCTCAAGTATTCAAATGTGCCGTTTGGAACTGGTCCGTTGATTTCTACAAATTTAAAAAAATTGACTCTGCTCAGGTTACGGGTATATTTTTTTGTCATGGAATGTCACCAAATTTAGTTGAACCACAAGATTAGTGTTCAAATGCACCTATTGCCTTCTTTCAGAAACGATCCTGCAATTTTCAAAAGTTTTACTCCTCTCAATGGAAAACTGTCTCTTTCCCCATGTATGTGCAAGACTTAAAACCTATTCTACTCTATTTACGGACTTATAAAGCGCCTCTCACAATACTACCTAATCAGAGGCGCTTCCAGTGCGAAGGGCCCCTCAAAAAGAAAAGTCTTAAGAGAACGAGCAGAAAAAGTAGTGCCCCTAGATAAAACCTGTCTCAAATCAATGTTTACAAATATTCTGGAATATTTATCATGTGCCGATAGACATCAGACAGATAAATAATTTAATATTTTAATTCATTCGCATGATTTATGAGATTTTTAATCTTTTATAATTTTTTAACATTAATAGCACAACTGGCATAATATAGCTTTAAATATTCATCTTAACTAATATTAATAATTATTTATATTAAATATGTAACATACAGCATAATTTCCATAACTTTTCTTAATTAGCATGACATTAAATATTGACTATAATTCAAATCGTTTGAATATTCACTCATTGACATAATTAACTAATATACATAAAGTAATTATCACAAGTAATATTAATCACAATAAGTACTTTAGTTCATGGACTCAACTTCATACTTCCATTATTGCATTTAAAATCTTAATTCCTATTAAAAATTGTTACATTGTATAAGTAATATCTTTGTCATTAACCTCATTAGCGTTATATTTCCACCCAGAAAACCATACGGCAACTGTGCATATGTGTTGATGTTTTAGGAACTCTGAAATGTATTTTTTTATTGAACAGATGTAATCCTTTTTCCTTGTTCAATACTTTTGTTTTATTTAGCTGGGCTTCATTGGTTTTTTAGGATGGACACGCGACAGAAGAGTGAGATTGCTTTCAAAGAGGTACCAATCTAAATACATATCACATTCTTTATTAGATTTGACTTGTACATATGTTACAGAAGTACAGCCCCCTTCCTGTAACCATGGTGTGCCTTTACCCCCACCCCAAGTGAGTACGTACGTTTGACACACATCCCACCCCCGAATCCTGCTGAGCTGCGTGATAGTCAGAGGTAACGTTGGAAACAGGTTACACCTCTCCCGCAGTCCTACTTCCCGTGGTAGTGTCTGATATGTTTGGTGGCTCATTTGAAGGCCAATAATAAACAAAATATTATTATCGAGGTTTTACTACCCTGTTTCCTAGACGTACGTACATTGTCAGTAGACGCCCCATACTCGGGCATTCATTTGGGTTAGCCCTCCCTCCGTGCATACATATTAAATGGATGACCCATAAGGACACTTTATGTGCACAATGGTACGTACGATGACCGTAGGTGTTGCTGATACACTTAATATGGCGGTCGGATTTCGGAAATAACTATAGCGATAACCATGAGAAAATCCGCCACTCTAGGGTCTATTACCCCATCAAATGTCCGACTTTTGTAAAATCTGGCAATGGGAAACTTTTAGCCCTTTTATTGCTCTAACTAACGATGCCTTTATTTACATTGAAAGACCACTTGTTTCCAAACGTCATCTACTTTAGTGAATGCTACAGTGTTGCAATTCTGTACCTCTGGCACTGAGGGCAATGTTATAAATGTCGCAATTCTGTACCTCTGGCACTGAGGGCAATGTTATAAATGTCGCAATTCTGCACCTCTGGCACGCAAGGGGTTAAGGATGTGGGTATAGAATCGAGTTCACATTGCTTGTTTGGAAGAGATTGTACTGTAATATAGTGTTAGGTTGAGATAGAGCGAGCGACAGTGCAAAGCTGGCGCAGTTTATATAAGCAGTCACGATGGAGGTGAGGTGCAAAAGTAAGATCCTGAATCCTGATCCAATAGGATACCAAGGTCTCGGACCTAAGTGGAGAAAGTATAGTTAGGGATTTCAGTAGAGTGGTCAATCAGGTTAAGCTTAGCCAGCTGCTGCCTGGGAGCCCATCCATATGAATTTGGTCTTAGCACGGGTTGTTTGATGCCATCCATGTCTCTAGCACAGTCAGTGTCTGACCCATAGCGCTGACAGTAAAGGCAGCGTTAGATGACAGGCTGTGTGTCATCTGCATAGAGTTGGGCCAAGGCATCATGTTCTGCAAGGAGCAGGGCAAGACCAGAGGTATAAATAATGTCTAAGAGAGGACCAAGGACATAGCCCTGCGGCAGACCATATGGGGCGGGGACCCACCGAGGCCTAGTCGAGCCGTGGACCATGCTGAGAGAACGCCCATGGAGGAAAGAGCCAATCCACTTCAGAAAATTACCAGACAGCCCAAACGTAACATACAACCGCCTTCAGAAGAATATCATGGAACCAAGTTATAATTCCTATTTGTGCCATAGAATTAGCCTAACTTATTCTAATGATAGAATCAAATATTTAAACCATAAACAAGTTATTTTCTGAGAATTAAATTGCTACATTTAAATGCATCCATTTACTCTGATGTATGTTACTATAGTTTCTGGAGCTGATACAGAAACTGACGAGTCATGACAAAGACCTTCATCGTAAACTCCAAAAGTCCTACGACCAGACGAATCCTCATTTTCGTTGGTCCAGAGGTTTCATCAACCTCGTCAGTCTGTCCAGTGAAAAGATTCGTGACACACCGGAAAAACGACTTCTGCACGTGAAGGAATTCATTAATGAGCTACAGAATTACAAAGCAAAGCCACTGAAACATCTAATTAAAAATGCATCTTGCGTTTCTGATTCTGATGATAGTTCAACAGAGGAATTACCAACGTCACCTAAACTCAGCACAACAGAATCCGCTAAAGTAATCCGTGTCATGGAAATGGAAGTTGATGGAAACAGTGAGAATAAGAGTGAAGGCCACAGTGATGATGGGTCAGTGGATGGCCAGGGCCTGAAGAGAAAGAAGAGCAGCGACGATGGCCCGGAAGAACAGAACGTGCCATCCACTGGAAATGAAGCGGAAAGTCGAAAGAAGAAAAGAATGTTTTATAATTCGACATCATTGTCTGGTTTAATGACAACGTCATATCCCAGAATGGGTTACATGAGAAAGCCTCGCACTGAGACGTCCTCTGCTGTCGCTGCTGCTCCTGCCACGGATATTATCTGCTTGGATGATGATGATGATCACGATGATAATGATGATGATGATGTTGAAGGTGGTTTATCATCTGAAAAGGCAGATTTTCATAAGTCAGTTGATGTTAACCAAGAGAAAGGGGAAAGCCTATTGAAGGCAACTGATTCTAGCATTCAGTCTTCAATAATTACATTCAAGCCATGTCCAGTTCTTGCAAAGCGTGATGATGCTGTTGGCATTGGCTCTAATTACTTAAAGACAAATGCTGATGCGCTGCACGGTTGCAATGTGGAGGTCATTTGTTTGGATGATGAAGATGATGATGATGATGATGTGGTTGATAACAAAAAGGTTGGCAAATCAGATATGAAACAACCACTAGAAATTGGCAGCATTCCAGTCAGGGGAAGGCCAATCGATACAGTGTTACTTGCCAGAGCTAGAGTTGATCCTGATGTTATTGAAATAACCGATGCAGATGACAATCAGAGCCAAGAGAAACTGCTGCCATCTTCTGGGCAAACAGAGAAACAAAGTAGCGTTGAAGCTGAGAATGAGGAAGCAGCAGCCACTCAGCAGGTCCCAGAAATCCATTCAAATACGTTGTGCATGGATTGCTACGATGATAATTCAAATGAAGCCGTAGAAACTGGTGTGAATGTTGACACGAAAGCACGTGATGCAGTTGAAGATGGAGACACAAGTATAGAAGTGCAGAGTAGCAAACTAGAAATGCTGCTCAATAATAGACCAGTGGATTGCGATCGTCATGCAAGTGATGAAAAGACTTTGGAAAGACAGATTAACCATTTAGAGCATCAGCTGCAGGTGAATATCTGAATTTTAGTTCGTTTAAATTGAGAAGATTTATCTAAGACCTGTGTTAAGTTCTGTTTTCTTTTAATTAGATTAGCGATGGAACTGGCCCTTTCCTCAGGCTACAGTTTCTGACTGTCTTTGTGGATTGCGATTGCTCACATCCACTTATTATACACATATTGCATGCATTACGCTTGCTGTCCATCAGACAAAGTATGAAGTAAAACTTCTGTTCATAATTCTGATTGAATTCAATCCAGATCACCTGGAGATTTACTCTAAAATGTCCTGACAGTTCAACAGACTCCAGGCAATTGACTGGTTATCTTTCCTGTCATTGAACTGTTCTATGATCCGTCAGCTGAACAGTCCGTCTCGTTTCTCTTCTCCCAACTTCAATTTACTTCAGTCCATGCCTCTGTAGACAACATTGCCTCTTCCTCATGCCTAATTTTAATATGATAAATATGCCTATGATGCTGGGGGTCTGATGCCAGGGCACTAATAAATTAACAGTCATGTACACTGCATATCAAACAATTATCGTGATAAAGCAGATTTCAACTCTGAGAGAAGTATCTTTGCTTGGGGTACCAGTGAAAGACATCTCACTCAAGAGATACTTTCCAATTCCTGAATGTGATTTCTTTGAAAAGTAGATGGGAGTAGAGGAATGAAACTGTTAATCAGATCAAAGGCGGTGTACAAACGGAAAGCAATAATGGAGGAGGGACATTGCAGGTGAGCGTTGCCTAGTCTGACATTGATCCACAGATGAAGTTAGATTGAGCACGGGGACTAAGATGTGAAAATGACCGTCTGATACTTCAGGCCAGTGCTCAAGGCGATGTGAGCCAAATTGTAGGTTGACGGTGTCAAAGCGTCAGTTAGGCCACGAAAGGCATTTGCTCTAGGGTGGTCCTTGTTTTGAAATTTCAACTTTGCACCAGCCCAAAAGATTGCCCTTTAGTAGAAGATAAATTCTGCCAAAATCACTAAGTTTGGTCCATTCATTCATTCATTCATTCAGAGGACTTATATAGCGCCCCTCCAAGATAACCTACTCAGAGGCGCTCCCAGCCCAACTACGGCGATAGAGAACAGTTTTCAAATTCTTGTAAAAGGTGTATGCAGAGTCTCCAGCTAGAAGAACACGCAGATCTGAAGGAAGATTATTCCAGATGGTCGGCCCAACCACTGAGAAAGCACGAAGTTGCATCTTTGAAGTGCGCGCAAAGGGAACAGCAAGTTCGCCTCGAGATGCAGAGCGAAGATTTCTGCGGGTAGCTAAACCTGAGGTAGGGCGACAGAACTCACGCAAGTAGGCTGGGGCGCTCCCTAATTGGCACCGCCAGACCCAGACCGAAATCCTAAATTGAATGCGCTGAGAAACAGGAAGCCAATGGAGTACGTCACGCATATAATGCGAGATATGGTCAAATTTAGAAAAACCACCAACAAGCCTAGCAGCTGCACGAAGCACACGCTCAACCTGAGCAATGCGCCCCAATGGGAGGCCAGCATAGATTGACAATATTTAGAATATGCTAAGTCAAACTGTTTTCACCCAGAAGTGTAAGTGTTTACGGTTGTCACTACCAACAACATCGTGTTAGTTGAATAACTATACAAAATTTTATGTGACTGATGATAAAAACGGTGGAAAAATATGAAATCTGAATCAGATTGATGTTACTGAAGTACTGCTTTGTAAAACTAATGTAAGTACCAGAGTCTTTCTTGGATTACCAGCCTCAAGGAGAGTCACTTTCGTGCAATCATGGTAGTGCTTTCCATGTTCTTTCTTCATCTGCCACCCGCCATGTACGACGTCTACAACCCGGTCAGTTTCGTCTCAGCATGGGAGAAGTGACTCGGGTCTTTGGGTTGGCCTCAATGTGCACCAGGTGCTTTGAGGGACGACTGGATGTTGCTTGCTAATGACATTTCTGTCTTAGTGACATTTACCATCATATAGATTGGCACAGGAAGCACTTTTGTGAACTCTTACTCAGTTCAGATAAGTACATACCTCATTATTTCTCCTTGGCTTTCAAGGATTTGGAAATCCAATTGCTTCTTCACCTGGCGGCTGACTATCCGCACCTCAGATTCACATTTCCGTGTGACCTTGCGTGTGTTACAAATTTATTTATTTTAATAATAATAATAATAATACCTGTACATGCATATAACCAACATCCTTCTGACATCCTTTCCATCTGTGATTCCAACGTTTTCAGAGTTGCTTTTCCAGATGATTTAATGATTAAGATGAAGCCTGGTTTAGCAGACGTTTTCTTTCTACACCTGACCTGATTTGTTTATTTCTTCTACTTCAGAAACTCAGCGCAGAAATTCAGAGATTACAGGAAACGGAGTTGACTCTCGATGATATGAACTCCGATGAATCTGATTACATCAATGCAGATAGGTCTTTAATCCAGCTTCTATGTTTTATCACTTTCAGATAGATTACTTCTATATTACCAGTTTCAGGTTGTTGGTTGTCAGAAATTGGCCATTTCCACCAAATGATAATAAGGCTAACATTATGTAAGACCTGTTTATGGCTGAGTCATTATTATTATTTGATAATGGAAACATTTCGACTGTGGCCTTACTGGTGATTATAGTGCACTTATTATCTTGCCAATCGTAATTAAAAGATTAGTTCTTGTTGACCAATCGGTGAGATCTTCTAATTGAATATTGAGTAGGTCATTCTGGTAATTCTTTTGGCGCTGTTATTGCAAAACTTGCCAACAACCGTCATCATCAGTGTATCCTGCATTGCAAGACAGCAATGCGACTGAGGCCGGGACGCTCGCAGTGACCCTACAGAAGAAACTGGATGCCTTCCAACAGTAGTGCCTGAGAGGAATTGTAAAACTTCCATATACTGTGCATATATTATGGATTAACTCAACTCATCTGGTTTGGCATTCCCCAACAAATTGATGGCTGGTCCAAACGCTTCAAGTCAGCCACCAACAAAGCCTGCAACTTAGAGTTCAGTGCTTCCCAAAGTGGTGGTCTGTGGACCGGTGCCAGTCCGCGAGTCCTTGGTTGCCGGTCCGCAAAGTGAGTCGAGGAACTGGTCAAATTGTTTCGGAATCAAGAAATGACTAGGCCCTATTATATTTTTAAAAGTCATAACAGAAATACTTATTAAGTTAGCATTTAAAGGGCAATAGAGTCATGTAATTGGCTAAACATGCATTTAAATCAATTTTTGAAGTATTTAAGTGATCGAAAACGAAACAGATAAATAATTAATACATTTGGCACCGGTCCTCCTGCAATGGAAAAATTCTGCCGGTCCGAGACAGTGAAAGTTAATTCCTGCCGGTCCTTGACACTGAAAAGTTTGGGAAGCACTCACTTAGACTGTATGAGGCATGGCCAATAGTAATGCATATTTGCCAGCAAACTTATCTTTCTCATTGGATGCTTTGACTCCTGTTTTGCCCCGAACTAGTGCTGCGGTTCCCAGTCTTTCTCAGTCACTCACCGGCCCAAGGCTCCAGAATTCACTGCCTAGGAATGCTTTTATGTTGTTTTAGGTCAGGACTGGTCTTGTGTTTCTCACATTGCTTATCCTCCATGGCCTGGCTTCCAGTCTCAGGGGCCTTGCAGATCTTGACACTCTGGTTCTATCTGTGTTCTCAGTCTAATATATATATTATGCTGGTTCATTAAGCAGTTCAACTCTTGCTGTGTGTCAAACCAGGACAATTCTAGCCTCCGGAGCCATAATTTAAAAAAAGTAATTGCATATCCTGCATAACTTTATTTTGTAATGTAAAAATCGTTTTGTAACAGAGCATTTACTTGTTGCTCCTTAAGAAGTTTTCAGATGCATTGTTTGAGTTATTAGTCTGAGCCAGATTGCTGCAGAAAATGGGTCGAATGAAGGAGAAGCCGTCATCTGAAGATGTTGATGCAGGGATTCATATAAAACTACTAGTGGGGTCAAACATAGGATCAAGCTATCAGGATTGCTGAATAGTCTGTGTTCTAACTTACTACAAATCAGAAAATTCTTTTTTATCATAGTCTCTGTTTTATTGGTAGGCATGAATACATTTCTTCATCATGTCTTTTACAGGCTGGAAAGAAAATTTCTAGAAGTATGGAAAAAGTTGTGCAAAATTCTTCATTGTCCAGCTTTCAGTGAGAAACGATTCTCTGTGGAAAGTTAGTATATTGTTTCTTTGAAAACATATATATATGTTTGTAAATAGATATTTCTACAATATGTACTATATGAACTTCAGTGTTTTTGCAGCATTAGCAGACAAATGTTTAAATTTGTAAGTGGCATACTGTGAACTAATGTTTTGCATATATAATGAGCACAGGTGTTCCTTAGGTTGATATATATATATATATATATAATGTGTATCGTATTGTTAAGCGCTTTTAGTCTTAGGCCTTAGTTGCGCTGTCGGCTCGTGGGCGCTCGGGGCCTAAAGTAGCCTAAACTTTGGCTGACGATAGATTCTCTACACGTGCAGTTAGAGCGCCAAACTTAGAAACTGCTGATGACAGTGAATTTGAACTATACAGTGTAGTACAGTTGTTTTAAGGCAAGAGTTGAGTTTGTTGTTATTAAACTGTGTTTGAAGAAAGAAAGAAACATTCAAAGAACTGTCAATTTAATTCTTAAACAGTTAGGAAGACGTTGAGCAATTTATATGTAGAGATAAGGAAAGTTCTTGAGGTAGGTCACAACTAAGAAAGAAAAGAGTTGGTGACATATTTGGTGGCAGCAGCGGTAGGATTCAAACAACGCCTGGGATTCAAACTACGCCTGGGGATTCAAACAACGCCTTGGATTCAAACAACGCCGACCAGAATACGCACTTGAATCATCGGTAAATCTAGGACAGCGAAAGCCTCAACGACAAAGGTATAAAAGTTGGTTGTTGTCAAACAAAGAACAATCCTCAATACTTCAAACACAAAAAGAAAACTCGTGTTTTCCAGAAAGGACAACACTGAAGTAAAGAAGTAAGATGGAGAAATTTTAGCACTGCAAACTTTGATGTAGAAGTTAATTATAAGAAAGGACGATTAAATGTTGTAGCAGATTGTTTATCTAGATTATAAGATTGTTTATTTTACTGTAGAAAGAAAGAAACATTCAAAGAACTGTGTCAATTTAATTCTTAAACAGTTAGAAGACGTTGAGCAATTTATATGTAGAGTTGGTGACACATACATTTGATGTTTCTGTTTTATGTCTACTTCATTAGTATGCACATTGTTTTCTTACTTGAATATTTCTGATCTGCTGTATCATTGACTGCAAATGGCCATCTGATCAAATGACACATGGAACTTAATGCTTTTCTAATGTTCAGCTAGTGTCATTGAATTCTTATGAATCTGGGTTATCGTAGTATATAACTTTATGCAAATGGATCTGGGTTATCGTAGTATATAACTATATAACTTTATGCAGTACATTTTACAATTGATTTTGGTAACTTCCCATTACAAAGTTCAGAAGTACAAAGCGAAACTGGGCAACAATAAACGGTTTAAGTCATCAACAGAGTGGAGGAAGTAAGTTTTCCATTTAGAACAAAATATGGCCAAAAGTTATGTTATAATAGGTAATAGTTGTGACTATGACAAGGTACACAGTTCAAGATGTTGGGACCTGCAACTGTGATTGAGTAGCAGCCAAAACAGCCACCACAAGACTACCAGGAACAACATAGCTTCCAGCAGATGTTGATCAGCCTTTAACAGAACTGCAGAGTGTAACCATGGAGATTAGGTAGGATGGCAGGTGATTTGATTTGCAAATGAGGAGTGCAAGCATAAGGCAGGTTTGCTAAGTTAAAAGAAATGAAAGATCTAGTGTGATGTGGTTTCTAGAGAAAACATTTCTAGAGAAAGCGTCAAGTTGAGAATGATCCGAGACCAAAACAGTAGAGCAGTGCTTCCCAAAGTGGTGGTCCGCGGACCGGCGCCGGTCCGCGAGGCCTCACTTGCCGGTCCTCAAATTGAGTAAAAAAACTGGTCAAATTGTCTCGGAATCAAAAAAATGACCATTATATTTTTAAAAGTCATAACAAAAAACACTTATTAGGCTAGAATTTAAAGGACAATGGAGTAATGGAATTGGCAAACATGCATTTAAATCAATTTTAAAACATTTTGAGGAATTTAGGTGATCGAAAACGAAAAAGAGAAATAAATAATAAATTTAGCACCGGTCCTCCTGCAGTGGGAAAATTCCTGCCGGTCCATGACACTGAAAAGTTTGGGAAGCACTGCAGTAGAGGATGTAACAAGAAGAAAGTAGAATTAGTGGTTAGTGCACTATAGACACTTAGAGTCAAACCAGATGGACTCTGATTTGCCCGGTTAGGGTTGAATCGTAAAGACACGCTATGTAGCGTGATGTCATTGGTTTGCAGCTTCATTTAGCCGGAGGTGTAAGCAGAGTTTGGTGTCATCAGCATAACACTGGTTTTCTATACCATGACAGACAGATGCAATGGCTGACAGGTTGTTTACAGAAAGATAAGAACAGAGTTAAGATTATTAAGGTTATTGGGTAAGCTACAATGCTTACCCATTAACACACTGTCACTGGGGGAACAAGCCGTTGTCCCAGCATATAAAATAACCTAACTAACTAAATTCAAATAACCTAACTAACTAAATTCATCCAGTCTATCCATTCGACCGACAGTCCATCAGACCATCAGTGCATTCATCCGACCATCAGTGCATTCATTCGACCATCAGTGCATTCATCCGACCATCAGTGCATTCATTCGACCATCAGTGCATTCATCAGTGCATTCATTCGACCATCAGTGCATTCATTCGACCATCAGTGCATTCATTCGACCGTCAGTGCATTCATCCGACCATCAGTGCATTCATCCGACCATCAGTGCATTCATTCGACCATCAGTGCACTCATTCGACCATCAGTGCATTCATTCTACCATCAGTGCTTTCATCCGACCATCAGTGCATTCATTCGACCATCAGTGCATTCATTCGACCATCAGTGCATTCATTCGACCGTCAGTGCATTCATCCGACCGTCAGTGCATTCATCCGCCCATCAGTGCATTCATCCGACCATCAGTGCATTCATTCTACCATCAGTGCATTCATTCGACCATCAGTGCATTCATTCGACCATCAGTGCATTCATTCGACCGTCAGTGCATTCATCCGACCGTCAGTGCATTCATCCGACCATCAGTGCATTCATCCGACCATCAGTGCATTCATTCTACCATCAGTGCATTCATTCGACCATCAGTGCATTCATTCGACCATCAGTGCATTCATTCGACCGTCAGTGCATTCATCCTACCATCAGTGCATTCATTCGACCATCAGTGCATTCATTCGACCATCAGTGCATTCATTCGACCGTCAGTGCATTCATCCGACCGTCAGTGCATTCATCCGACCATCAGTGCATTCATCCGACCATCAGTGCATTCATTTTACCATCAGTGCATTCATTCGACCATCAGTGCATTCATTCGACCATCAGTGCATTCCTTCGACCGTCAGTGCATTCATCCTACCATCAGTGCATTCATCCGACCATCAGTGCATTCATTCGACCATCAGTGCATTCATTCGACCGTCCAATGATCAATCTGTTTATGCGACTGTCGGTCCATCCATCCAGCCGTCGGTCCATTTCTTCCAACCATCCATTGAACGGCACAGTGCGTCTATCTGACTTGTGGATTGCTTGTATGGACAATTCACTGTCGTACATCAGTCCTTTCATCTGAATATCATTCAATCATGCATCCTCTGCATTAACCACTGTGGCATGTTAAGTTAATAGCTTTGGGGACATGACACCACTTTGCGTTAAGTGGAACAGCACGTTTTCTGGGATTGTGTTAACAAGTCCACACTTTTACTACCTCTATACTTCCCTCTATAAAAACACGGCCTATGGGCCCGGCCTACATAGATAAGCCGGCCTATTGTTATGGCAGAAAGCTGGATAAGGACCCCTTGTCTGAAGATGAAAACATGTAACTACCTCTTAAAAGGAATGAAGTTCGTCATTAGAGAGAGAAAACTTTGTAGTATAACAGAATTTTTGCATGTACCAGTTGCACCACTTCAGAATATCAATATTTCAAGTTGGAGGAAGTCAGAGTAATTAAATTGAATTAGTGCTTAGAAAGTGCACAGAGGAGATCTTGTGTATGATTAAGTAGTTAATCAGTCAGTTTATGGCCAGCATCTCAATTGACTTGTGATTATTATTATTCAGATAGTTTGCTGCCTCCCATGGTGGCATTCAGGATCTGACTTGTGGATTGCTTGTATGGACAATTCACTGTCGTACAGATGAATTCTCGATGTTTGGCCCTCAAAGATAAAGATTTCTTTCTGACTGATTTCTGAGCAGGATATCTACGATATTGATGTTCCTCTAATGACAAAATGCAGTCGTTCTGCCTATAAGAAACTGCATTCTGGTCAACTGTTGTACCTTTTACATTATGTATGCTTTCACCTCAGACTTAGCATCACTCCAACAGATGTTGCCTTTCTCTTGATTGAACGCTGCACTTGACAACAGACCATTTTCTGCTGGCCCTCGTTCTACAATCAATTCACTGTGCTGCTTCATCCATTCTACTTTTTCATTCTTGAGTAAAGATGTTTTTGTTTCAGCTTATTTATCATCCTGAGAAGACTGTCTTTCTGACTCATAGGAGGACTGACCCTTGGAACTGACCGGATTGAGCCATTGATTGATTTCGAGTGCATTATTATAATTATAGGACATTATGTTGTATTTGTATTTGTATTTGAACACTTGTTATAGCGCCCCTTCCAGATTCCTAATCAGAGGCGCTCCCGACTACTGCGTGGACGCTGAATCGGAGTTTCATGCCGAAGCGCATGAGCAATTGCGAGTGAAGGACTTGCCCAGGGTCCCTACGCGGCGGCTTTGAGGTAGATTCGAACCCGCAACCCTCCAGCTGCAAGGCACTGAACATACCCCTACACCACCACGCCCCAGTTGTATTGTAATGTATTGTATTGTATTGTACTCCACGTTTATATTGCGACCGAGCCACCCGCAGTAAAGATCCGAGAAATGAATCTCTTATAAACCGACCGACCGGGAATCGAACCCGGGCCGCCGGCGCGATGTGGGCTACCAACCCACTCGGCCACGATAGAAGTTCTAAGATTACTCACTTACTTACTTAAAGAATAACAATTGTGAGCTATCTAAAACCAGTTTATCCCTGATATTGGAAAAAGTCAATGATTTCTTTAACAGACAGATTATTTTCTGATTACCAGGATATCTACGATATTGTTGTTTCCTCTAATGACAAGTGCACTCTGTTTGTGTCCTGTTAAGTGTCATGTTACTCATCACATGTAACCAGTTGCATTTTGTCTCCCTAAATGGCTGTCAAAATACCAATTTAATCAAGAAGAGATTCCACAGGCATTAAACCTTATTCCTTTACAGTTTCAGGTTATCCTGATATTGGAAAAGAAGTGAGTGATTTCATTAACAAGGACGACAGATTGTTCCCTGATTACCAGGATATCTACGATATCGTCGTTTCCTCCAATGACAAATGCAGTCTACTCTTAACGTAAGTCTCATATTCTTATGATAAAACAGATCAAAAGAATCAAAAGAAAAGAGGAATAATTTATGCTATTTATTTCGTGTATTACTTTACTTTTACGTTAGACGATTTTCTGTTGGTTTCTCTTTATTGATGCTGTGCCATTACAAGGTGATATGCATTTCAATTTCATCTGTACCAAGACACAGATCTCTTTCCCATATTTTAACAATGCACTTGGTAGTTTGTCCTGTATGTCCTATTATTTTATGAAAGGCTAGCTGGCAACTCACAATATGAACAGTTGAAATAATAATAATAATTACGACAATTTATATGGCACTGTAACACGGCCATGCCGTGACAAGGGCGCCTAAACCCTATGTGGGGCGCGGTGGTGTAGGGGTATGTTCGGTGCATTACAGCCGGAGGGTTGCGGGTTCGAATCCACCTCAAGCCGCCGCGTAGGGACCCTGGGCAAGTCTTCACTCGCAATTGCTCGTGCGCTTCGGTGTGAAACTCCGATTCAGTGTCCACGCTGTAGTTGGGAGCGCCTCTGAGTAGAAATCTTGAAGGGGTGCTATAACAAGTGCTCATATATACATACATACATACATACATGCATAATACATACATCTATTTGTGGTCTTATATTGTCCGGTTGAGATGAATTTCTGCTGTGTAGATGTTATATAAATATGTTTAGTTACAATTACTTGAACTGGACAGACAGTCATGCTGCTCTTGTCATGGTATGCATCACAGAAACACATTGGAAACATCGGCCACCGGTGTGACTTATAGCATATTCATACGTAGCTATGATCTTGTATTAGCTTATATCATTACTCATTAGCCATTTTCTGTAATTACCATTGTATTGTAAATGATGTACATTGAAACAGCTAAAATTACTGTTGGAGTGAAAATAGAAAAGTACTGGTTCTTAACTTTTGTTGTTTTACATGCGTCATTTTCTGTTGTGCTGCTTTTAAGACTCTGTCTTAATGTGTAAAGTTTTTTATATTAACATTTGTTTTTTTGTTCCAGCAACTATATTATATAAAAGTTTTCAAGTTCTAAAACCTCACAAAAGCAGACCTATCAAATAAATAAACACTGCGGGTGGCTCGGTCGCAATATAAACGTGGAGTACAATACAATACAATACAACACAATACAACTGGGGTATGTTCGGTGCCTTGCAGCTGGAGGGTTGCGGGTTCGAATTCACCTAAAAGCCGCCGTGTAGGGACCCTGGGCAAGTCCTTCACTCGCAATTGCTCATGCGCTTCGGTGTGAAACTCCGATTCAGCGTCCGCGCAGTAGTCGGCGAGCGCCTCTGAATGGGAATCTGGGAGGGGCGCTATAACAAGTGTTCAAATACAATACAATACAATCATCGAATTATGGGGCTGTGTGCCTAGAAATGTGCAACATGCTGCTCATTGCCAGATCAGCTGTTTTAGTAGTTTGATGTAACATTGAATGATGTAACATTATATGCATGTGTACAATTGTGTTGGTTTTTAACCAAACTGCTTGGAAATGAGAGCTGAGGAAAGTCTAACTGTTTGCTGGATGTCTCAACAAGAGTGTTATTTGGAAAGTAATGTCATTATAGCAACATGAGTCAAATAAATGAGAGCATATTTGCAGAATAAATTTATCCAAAGGATGTGAGTATGACTCAGACAACTGACTGTCTATGCCCAGTCATCCTAATCGACAAGTGATACTATTCTTATGTTTTCTGTATAATATTTTTATAGGGATGCAGCAGTGCGATGTTTATCAGAGAACATTTTCACGCATGTTGGCAACAGGCTTCAACAACTGCGCAAAATAGATTTGGCTGAACAGATGAAAACATATCAGCCAGACACTGTCAGGTATATGAATACATCAGCTCTTCTTAGTTCAGAATTTTCAAGTGTTGACACACATAATAGTATGAAACTTGAAATTTTATATTAATTGGACACAGTGACAGGATCTACAGATTCTGTGGATTTCCACCAGTAGAGGACTGGTTGCAAATTAAATCAAATAAGTCAGTCTTGTAGGACACAGACTTTTTTAGAGTTTTACAAAGAAGCCAAGTCTGCCTCATTTAATCAGTTGGGCAAGATAGTTTGTTCAGTGAAGGATCCATCTGACGACTGTGTGTTAAGCATTCATCATTCATCATTAGGGTCCATGGGCCGAAGGCCCGTAGGTGTCCAACGCTTGCATCGTATCCATGGGCCGAGGCCCGTTGGAGTCCAATGCTTGCATTGGATTTCATTCATATTTTTTCTTTACGAACGGAGTATCTGCACCCATCCGTTCGACCTTCGCACTTCTCCCTTAAAGAGAGTTCCAGGCTTAGGACTGGCTCTGATATCCACTTGTGGTATCAAAGGCGGCGATGCCGCCCACGTTTGCCAGCTTTTTTAGAGTTTTACAAAGAAGCCAAGTCTGCCTCATTTAATCAGTTGGGCCCGTAGCTGTCCAACGCTTGCATCGTATCCATGGGCCGAGGCTCCAATGCTTGCATTGGATTTCATTCATATTTTTTCTTTACGAACGGAGTATCTGCACCCATCCGTTCGACCTTCGCACTTCTCCCTTAAAGAGAGTTACAGGCTTAGGACTGGCTCTGATATGCCGCCCACGTTTGCCAGCTTTTTCAGGGTTCCTGCTGAGCCTGTCCACCTCACGTAGCGCCCTAAGGTGGTACTTCAGCCAAGACCTTCACCACTGATGGCATAGCCTCAGCAGGCACTCTCCTACTTACTGTTCCCACCCCCTCACCACGTTGAGGTGTGAGTCGGACTTTGAGGGGAGGGGGTGTTAAGCATTACCAACAGTTAAAAGGTTGATCATTCTTCAAGAGTCTTCAGTGTAATCCTCTTGCAGCCTACTTACACTCGTGAGTTTATAAAAGGTTTTGAAACAGTCATGGCTGGTCGATAAAGGGTTAGTTGTCAGTGATTGCCTTACCCCTGTAAAATAAAATAGGTTGGATTAGGCTAAGAATCATATTACATGGAACAATTATTTAGTCAATTTAACCAGATTTACTTCATTGATGTTTGTGTAGCGAATTAATAACTTATCAAATCTATTGTTAACTTATTAATTAATATAAGGTTTAGTTTTTTAATATAGCAGTTATCCGTTCATACTATGAATTGTAGTCATACTGCGGTGTGTCAGTTTGAAATAATAAACGAAGATTATAAATCTTCTATAAATCACTTTATTTTGTGGTCATATATTTCTACAGGTCATATGATGATCCAGCGATATATGATAAAGATCTTATTGAAAAGCTGGAAGAAAGTCAAGCGGTTGGAAGGAAAAATCTGGAACAAGTAAGAAACTTTGTTGTTGTTTTCAAATTTGGCAAAGAGTCAAGGCCATTTGACTTTTATGGCATGAAGAAGGATTTTTGAAGAAATTTGTCCTGAAGAAATTCTTCACAAAAGATTTATGCTTATATAATATGTGACCCGTCATCACGAAACCAGTCGCTTGTCGCAAAATGTAATCATGCAGAAAACGGCCAAAATATGATGGAAACCTCAAACCGATCGAAATTGGCATTAACGCAGAAACAATTACAAAAATATATATTTAACTGAAATAATACATAACATCTTTGCTTAGATGTATCTAAATGCATATAAAACACTTTTTACCAAGAGCCCTATATCTGTTTCGAGATGGAAATTCAGAATGTAAGTCAATTTTTCGCTATTTTTGTTGAGGCATTTGAGTAGCTTATAGTTCTCGTCTTCTAGCGTGTTTGGTCTTGTTTTGAAGAAGGAAATTCCCTTTTCCCGTTCTATTAATAAAATATGACCTTCTTTTATTTGTTGTGCACAGGGATTGGCCCAAAACAGGTCGGCTTATGTAAACATTTCTTTACTTGAATAGCAACGCTAGTCACGTGACCAAATCTTGCACCGTGGATGGCTGAAGGTTTGAAGGGCCGGCTTAAGCAGGCGCATTCGCATGACCTAGTTAAATGTCAAGCTAATAGAGCGGACGGGATGAACAAGCTGATTTTTTTTATTTCTTACAGTTTTCGCTTAATAAACTAAATTTTCGAAATGGAGGATATTATTGCGAGTTTAATCAAATTTAATGCCAAAGGATGGGATTGATCGAAAGTTCACGAGTTGTGGCACGAATATTTATATGTGGACGTGGTATGGAATTCGTGGGCGGGTCACGAGTTGCGGCTGAAATGTAAAGCCGGTAATAACTTTTATAACTTTTTTATTACTTGAGATAACTCCACCAAATTTGGCCAGTGCATTTGCAATGGGAGCCGCTGAAAGGAGGCCAAATTTGAGCTAGATTGGTCCAACAGAAATAGCCGTTACTAAGGAGAATATAAATAATAATATGACAGAACTTTAAACGCAGTTTTCTCCCGTTACAATCTATGTAGACCGTCAGATTGAAAATTCTGTAACTTCGGTTGTATGCGAGGTATAACAATACTGAAAACAGTTTTGAAAAGGTAAATAAACCACCTACAAGATGGTGTAAAAAACAAACAAAAAATTAATTTTTAAGTTGCGACTGGTTTTGTGGTGACGGGTCACATATATACATACCATATTTTCCGGACAAAAAATTAATACATATGTCATTATGTTTCCATGTACAAGGGCACCCATACATGGAAGGTCAGACGTGTTTAAGCGCGTGTGCTAATGGCAACTGTAAATATACGACTGTAAATATACGGCATTATATTTGCTCAAAAATTAACCTTGTGTTGAATTAAATTTTATGCACTTTTGAAATAAAAGTTTTACAACATTAGGTGTTTGTCGTGGTTTTACATGGTTTTAGCAATTTTTAAATTAAAGATTAAAACCTTTGCTGTTTGTTATGATTTCACAATGATAAATAAATAAATACCTCACTTAGCTGAAGGGATCCAAATTTAATAAATGTTCTATTGACAGTTAGATATGAAACATGAATCAGTGCAGCACCTTTATATAAGTTGCTACCCTCAACTTTCATGTAAAAACCAGAAAATACTGTAGTTAATTAGAGTATCCAGGTTACTGAGCATTGTTATTATTACCTTTTAAGTACCTTGTGAAGGAACCTCTCGCTACCACGTATAGTGTTAGAGCTCATCATGAACAAGATCTTTAAACAAGAAATGATGCTCAGACAACTTGAAAAGTCATGACTGACAGAATCTTGCATGGTCACTTGCAATCATGCATGCCTTGGTTAGCAAAGTACCATCAACTGGTCTAGGAATGATGTCAGGTATTCACATCAAATGATTACATTAGCCAAATGGTATTTTCTGATGGTCTGATGGTGGAAGAAGACTGTGCAATGTCCAGATAACCCTCACAGCAGGCAGTAACTATAAGTATGTCCAGAATCAATCGGTTGTAAAGCAACAAATTCAGTGGAGCATTTGGCAATATACAGTTGTGTCTGATTATTGTCCCAAATGCACAAAAACCTATGCATTGCAACTGATTGGCTGGATTTAGCTCTACTCTATTGGATGATGTCCCAAATGCTGCACTCATCCAGGACAGTAAGCAGCTTCATTTGTCCAGCATCAGCAGAATCATAACAGTTGAAGATGACATACTGACCCTGAATGGCTTTTTCTTAAGCCAGACTCTGGCTTTGACGTGAGAGATGGCATGTTTCCCTGTAGCGCAACATCTGCCGGTTGCCAGCACTTTCTCATCCTCCGTAGAGATTATTGCAAGCATCGGGCAATGTATAGTTTTTGTTCTTTTCTTTTGTTTTTGACAAGTGCTGTTGATGATTACTGTCATAATACTTTGGTTAGTTTTACTGACAACATTCTATAGTAACTCAGATTAAAATGCCCAAAAATTATAACTTTTGTGCTTGTAATGTTTCTGTAGATTTTCAAGTCATTTTCAGAAAAACAGGAAAGAAATGGAGATACAACGGTAGATACAGATGAAAACAAAGCGCTTAATGAAGATGATGCTGATGAAGATGATGCTGATGAAGATGATGAAGATGATTCTGAAGATGAACGTGACAACAATGAGGATGTGCTTATGCATGACGTGGAGCCTTCGTCAGAAGTTGAACCATCCTCTGAAGCCGAAGCTTACCCTGACCTGGAACTTTCCAAGTCTATGTTTGAGACTAAAAACGATCATGGTACAGATGAAGATGATGATGACGATGACGATGAAAGAAGCTCTCATAAAGAAATTATTTTCATCAATTTTGGTTTGTGATTTTAAATATATTTTCTATGGTAATATAGATTTCTGTATAATCCTACCCAACCACATTTCTCAGTTTTGGCCAAACATAATACTTAAAGTCAGTCTTTATTTCCCAAACTTACATTATTCAGCGAGGTCATTTTATTTTCTTTTTCTAAAACTAGAACTGTTCTTGGTGAACGAGCTTTATTGGTTGCTGGACCTAGATTTTGGAACTCTGTCCTTGCGTCTGTCCATTTTGCTCAGTCACTTGTGTCATTTCATTCTCAACTTAAGAATTGCCTCTTTAAGATATCCACCATTGGCTGCCTCTCTCTCTCTCTGTCTTATGGGCCAATCGTCTCGATATTGACCTAATTGTGGCTTGGTTTTGGTTGATGCCTTCTGCATAAGACGTCGGCATGGGCTATGCAACATCCACAAACACGTTCTAGTGCATGACTTGCAACCAGCAAATGATGCATACACATGTACGAGTACATAATTATATTATGCCTATGTTATGCGGTTAACTGCAAGGAATCATTTATATTACACGGCTAAGTTTTTTCACCTTAAAACTGAAATGGCTGTGAATTGTCAACATACAGGTGGTTATCAAGAGCACTGTCAGTAAGTAAGGAGCTAAGTGGAATGGTATACATTACAATACAACACAACACAATACAACTGGGGCGCGGTGGTATAGGGGTATGTTCGGTGCCTTGCAGCTGGAGGGTTGCGGGTTCGAATCCACCTCAAAGCTGTCGCGTAGGGATCCTGGGCAAGTCCTTCACTCGCAATTGCTCATGCGCTTCGGCGTGAAACTCCGATTCAGCGTCCGCGCAGTAGTCGGGAGCGCCTCTGAATGGGCAATCTGGTAGGGGCGCTATAACAAGTGTTCAAATACAATACAATACAATACAGTATATAATGTGAAAAGGAGTGGGCCCAGTGTAGAATATTGTGGTACACTGCATTTCTAGACATCGTGCACAGAATTACTTTGATTTACACGAATTGATTGAGAAAGAGCAGGATGCAGACCAACTGAGAGCAGGACCAGGTAGACTGGACCAGAGTTTACGGGGCTGTGAAAAAAGGAGTATTTTATGATGAACAGTGTCAAAAACAGCAGATTGGCCTCATTGGTGGAATGGAAAGCAAGTACAGGTTTGCAGACCCTTTAATGCGCTGTTGTTAGGGACAAGCCGTCCGACACAATGCGTAAACTGGACTGCATGTAAATGAGCCGTCCTACCAGCCAACCTCACTTTGGGAGCCATAACACCACAGTGTGTTAAGCGGAACAGTGCGTTATCCAGGGGCGCTTTAATGGGTCTGCACTGTACTTCTCTAATTCAAAGTCAAGAGAATAGATGGGTGATAGATCATCAGAAGCATTGGCAAGAGATGAGTTTAGTAGGAGGGTAAACAAATGGCATGAGTGAAACTGGCAGGGAAGCAGCCTTCTGCAAGATGGGAGGATGTCCAGAACATCAACATATTCTTTGAGAGTCAAACTGTGAACATAAAATTATAACTACTGTTTTTAAATCTTGGCATTGTCTTCCTATTCAGCAAAGAATTTTCAAATTGAGCCTCACAGTTTGCAAAGCATTGAAAACTGCTTTGCTTTGGAATTCCTTTCCAGCTTCTGTTGGTTCTGCTCAGTCATCTATGTTTTTTTGATAAAACTTATCTTTTTTAAACTTCAGTGCAGACTTAATTTCCACATAGGATCAGTATGCATATGATACAAAATTGCACGTTGTCAGCCAATACTAATGCCACGACATGTAGGCCAACACTTGCAAAATGTGGGCTAGATGTTGTTGCTTTTAAATTGTTTATGTTCGATTTTTTATATTTAATGTTGCTAAATTTAATCATGTTTAAATCGGTTATGATAAATAGAAATATATATGACATGCTTCAAGAGGTTCTTAAAACATGTGGTATCCATTCATAGTTCTGTAGTTCATTTTATACATAGTGCTTTATTGCTATCTACTTTGCTCGTTACATTTCTTACGTCTTTTTATAGAAAGTTCTATGTCCCACGATGAACTGAATTTCTCCAATGATATCTTGCAGTGGCCTTTCCAACCCTCATCTCCATCTTTGTGCTTTTTAGCAATCAATGACTCTAGGCATCCTGATAAAAAAAATACCTGATGTCATCCTAAAGACAATGCGCTCTGGACTTGATTGCTACTGTCCTGAAGAATGGCTCTTTTGTGATTATTTGAAGAAAACTGCTGCCAGATTTGCACATTTCTTAGTTTAGCTTTTTGGAAGAAAACTGTATCCAACAGTTTCTACTTTTTGCCATCACCTTCTGTCCTATTTGTTTTTACTCTGCCCTTTTTTGTTCAGCCCAGTTCCTTCTTCATGCAGTTAATGATGACAATATTTGTTTTGTTCGTCAATTATCATTTTATCAGTTGTGCCTTTGTCTCAGATCCTCTCAAATTTCTTAGATTTCAATTTCAGAATTAGTTGCTTTTTAACTACCCCGATATATTGGCATTTAAATTTTAGTTGTAAATATTTTGTTTTTTAAGATGATGGCAGCGGTAAAGCAGATGAAAATACTGCGGCCACAAGAAGTGTCACCGGAGATGGTCGTGACTCAATAGAAAACGATTGTAAGAAAGCAGAGGACCAGACACCTAGCTCCTTAAATGCATGTCGATCTATAATAGTCATTGATGAAGAAAGTGATGCCAACAATAAAGAGGCCACCAACTCTGCCTCTTCTAACAAACAACATATCCTGAAAAGTTCACAACTAAAAATTCGAAGTGAATTGTTAGATAATATTCGTAGGCTGACAAGTAATATTAGTTTCAGTGAAGCATCAAGCCTTTCACAAAGCGATCATGAGACCTCAGTTCATGATGAAACTGATGAGAAGAAGACTGATGGAAAACAACGTACGGATGCAACTCCAGACAGACGACAGATGGATGTCGAAGAGTCGGTCGTTTTGCACAGTAAAACTATGAATGCAGATTTATATGAGGAGCAGAGGGAACTAACAGCTACTAGATCAGATGTAAACATTTCTAATCACGAAAGTCGGGGCAAAGAGGAAGACGAAAAAGATCCAACAAACAGCGAATTCATGGAATTCCTGACTACGACACGTCAGAAAGCGTCTTGTAAAGAGACAGCCGTGTGGAAACAGGATAGTGTGGAAAAAATGAGCAAAGCAGAAGTTGATATTGTTCATAGGGAAGATGTAAATGTGTCCGAGACAAATGATGTTCCAGCAGTCACGTCATTGTCCAGCAACTGTGCTCCAAATGTTTCCACAGAAGAGATGTCTTCTGATCCTTGTCCTGCTGCTGCTGGCCAGGATCCTTGTCCTGCTGCTGCTGGCCAGGAGGCTTCTGCCTGTAGTCTGGTGGATGTTGTAGCAACCACAACTTTCATTAGTAACGCACTTATGCTGCCCGAGTGTCTTGATGTACCGCTGTTAGAAGAGTTATCACAGGCAACTGACAGTAGTACATCAATGGAGACAGAAAAGGCATCATTGTCTGCCGAAACAACAACAGAGGTGAGAGCAGTGCTATTACCTGTCTCTGATGGTGAACAACAGGGGACATCTGGTGCGTTATCTCTCCCAGAAGCTGCAGCAGAACTTAAAGTCAAATTATCTGATGTGTCTCAGTCAACAGTAGAGCCGACAATTATCGTCAGTGCAGCAGAAGAGGTGTCATATGCCTCAGACTTGACCACTGAACAGATGTCTTTGTTTCTAGATAGTGATGCAGTTCAAACAAACGATGAATTTGATTTTCCTCTTGACCTTTTCCATAGTTCGAATGTTTTGGATGACATGGTTCAGTCACAGTGCTCCAGTAAATCGAATGTAGAGGATCTCTTTCCTGATGAAATCTGTTCAACTTCAGACCTTGACTTACGACTTGATACTTCATCTGAGTCACCGGATGATCCTCAGCAGGTGTCTCGCTCTTCGTCTGTAGCTGACATAAAGAAACCCAATTCGGATGATGTGCCGGAAAAGTCAAAGGGTCTGCTCGATGTTCTACGGGAAGCAAGTAAAAGAGAGTTACTTGCTGCTGAAGCCTCGTCTCCAAATCCAAGGAACAGCAGCATCTGTGACGATAGCATCAGCCAGTTGGAAATGGATGAAGCACACATGGAAGAAGAAGAAGGTTTCTCTAGACAGCAGCTGCACTTAAAATCAGAGAGAAGAACAATCTCAAGTAGCTACAGTCCAGCCTCAAAACAGACACTTCATTCTTTTCACGAGACAGACCTGCTTTTGCCAGAGAAACAGTTTTCTGTTGAGCCACCAATACATTGTGAATTACATGCTGGAAGAAATCAGTGTGAAGACAAGATGTGTAAAGATGAAGACCAGAACAGGCCAGTGTCACTTCAGTGCAAAGAAAATGTTTTGCAGGTGGACCAGAATAGCAAACCTGTAAACCTAATAAGTACAGTCCAATCAGAAGATACAATCTCGTCACAATCTAAGGAGAATATCATTGAGCTAGACTCTGATTTAGAGTAGAGGATGATGGATAATTAACTTTAAAGATTGAGATTTTTAGCAGTAGATCTGAGATCTGTAAGATAAGGTATAAAGATTGGCTTCTCCTCACTAATGATCATGTTATCACCTCTGTTGGCCAGGTCCCTGAACAGAGCAAATGCAAATGAAGGTTAAGTTGGTTATTTTACGAAGCCAAACAACCAGTGGCTAGATATTGCATGATTAATTGGAAAACTCACAGCACTGCTACAAAGAAAGTCTTCCCTTTCTTGGCCAAGTAAAGTTCATTGTTAATGAAAAATTGCTTTTGTCAGACAGTAGCTTGAAGTAGAGCTCCCATGTACCTAGTGAAATGCAGGGAGCGCTTATTTTCCGCTTTTAGGCCATTCAGCCAACAATTGATGATATTGTAGATCCTGGACCCAGTGCATCACAGGACTCTGTGTTTACTTTCCAATTTATGCCAATGCTCAATTATACTGCTTGGTGACAGACAAGTACATGTATGTGCACACAACTTCTGCTGGATTGTTACAGTCTATTATTATTATTATTATTATTATTATTATTATTATTATTATTATTATCTGTTTCGATATTTTTATAAGCCGTCATTTATAAGCCTGTTACTGCTGAGATCGTGCCTCCTAGTTCTTGAACAAACTGCAATGTGCCAGCTTCCTGCAGTTTCAACTGCAACAGGGTCGAAATGATGTGAATGTGAGATAGCATATTTACATTCCTTATTACGAGTTCTTTTTCCGCTGCCGCACCTGCGTTTTGCGATGTTAAATGTTCATAGGATGCAGCGAAAGTATCTGGCACCGTGACATCCCACGCCAAGCAACGACCTCTGTACCAAGGTACAGACCTGACCTTGGTACCAAGGTACCAAGGTCAGGCCTTTTGCCGTCAGTCAAGAGATCATTGGACTCTTTGATGGCCGGTATTTTGGCTCTGGTGAAAGCCCGCCAAATAATGTCATTGTGGAGGTTTGAACCTGTACTCCATGTTACAAGCCCAAGCACCATAATACTGCTGTGCCTGTGATGCTGCTGTTCAGCCTCACTGTTCAGCAGGCACAGGCATGAAGGCATCATCATACTACGTGAAACACCCTAGCCATTCATAAAGTATGGGTATACTCTGAAGTGAGCTTGTACAATTTCTACACCAATTTTGAAGATATTTACGAAAGCATATATTTATTAGTTTTACTGTAGGCAGTTTTCCTCTGAATTGATAACTAGTTTATCTATGGGAAAAAGCTTGGCTGCTCTTAGGACATTGGTGACACCACATTTATGACATTGCTTCTAAGTCATGTAAAAGGTTGAGTGGCAACAAGCTTTTGCCATATGTGGGCCTTGCACTTATGCATATACATGCATGTAATACACAATACATACTTACTTGTCCATGTTTTGTCACTAGGTTGTCTATTTGTTTGTGGTAAATAGATAACAGAAGTGTAGAGCGGTGAAAGGCTAAGAAATGAAAAATTGCAAATGAAAAAAGTGAAATATTATTAAGTTGCAAAATTATAATAACTTAGTTACTAGTTTTACTATTAGGAAAACTAACAGTCTAACACCGTCTAGTGGTTTATATCTCGTACCTTTCCTCACGCTCTTTCATTGTCAATGCCGCTGGTCACACATTCGCACACTCTCACCTGCGGTGTTCCTCAAGGTTCTGTTCTATTCTATTCTATTTACGGATTTATAAAGCACCTCTCACAGTACAACCTAATCAGAGGCGCTTCCAGTGCGAATGGCCCCTCAAAAAAAGAAAAGTCTTCAGAGAACGAGCAGAAACAGTAGTGCCCCAGATAACCTCACAGCTCGAGTTATAGTAGGAAAGTCATTCCTCAATCCGTCAATGTTTATCTGTTACCCAATTTAAATCAAAACTAAAAACTCATCTATTCTCATTACACTATGACTAAGAACACAGTGCAAACGCGCTTTCATGCAAGACTTGTCTTGTTAAAGCCCACTATAAATTTCTAATTGTATTGTATTGTATTCTATACTGCAAGCACGTCCGTAACGTCATTATTAACAACACTTCGTTTCGAATAATTTATCAAGTATTCATTCATTCAGGATATTTATATAGCACCTCTTCAAGGGAACTACTCAGAGGTGCTTCCGACTCCAGCACGGCCAAAAAGAACAGTTTTCAGGTTAACATAGAATAAGTCAGACAGCGTTCTGGGAAGCATGTTCAATTCCAAGGGCAGCCCATTCCAGACGGTCGGGCCCACCACTGAGAAAGCACGATTTTGCATAGTAGCTGAGCGGGCAAACGGGACTATGAGCACCCCCTCCCAGAGGAGCGAAGGGAGCGACTACCCTGGGCGCCCGATACAGAGGTCCCGCAGATAGGATGGGGCAAGGCCCAACTGACATCGCACACCAGGGAGGCGATCCTGTACATAATGCGCTGGCGGATCGGGAGCCAGTGTAAGGTTTCCAGCATGTAGTTAGACACATGGCCGAATTTGTGTATTCGGCCAATAAGGCGCGCCGCAGAGCGGAGCACCCGGTCGAGGCACGCCAACCGACCAGACGGTAGGCCGGAGTAAAGAGAAGAGCAGATGTCAAGTCGAGCACAGACAAAGGAATGCAGTAAAGTGGTTGCGCGCACTGGGAGTCAGTGAGCGCGCGACGGTGCGAAGCTGGCGTAACTGGTAAAAGCAATTGCGACTAAGACTATGGAGATGAGGAGCAAGAGTAAGTTATTGGTTTAGTAGGAGGCCAAGGTCACGAACAGTAGCAGAGAAAGTGTAACTGGGGAATTCAGCAGCAAGGGTGGCTAAATCAAGCTTAGCAAGCTGCTGCCGGGTGCCCAGCCAAATGAATTTAGTCTTTGCCGAGTTAAGGCGAAGACGGTTTGATGACATCCACATCCCCAACGCATCCAGTGTCCGACTCCTAGCCCGGACTGCAGAGGTGGCATTTGATGACAGACAATGCAAGTATGCCTGTATGTCATCTGCGTAAAGCTGGCCCAGGACCGCATGCTTCGCAAGGAGTGAGGCAAGTCCAGAAGTGTAAATAATGTACAGGAGTGGGCCAAGGACGGAGCCCTGGGCAGACCGTACAGAGCTGGGACCCACCGAGACCTAGTCGGACCATGCACCACACTAAGAGAGCGCCCGTGGAGAAGGGAGCCAATCCATTCCAGAAAATTTCTAGACACCCCAAACGAGACGTGCAACCGCTTAAGAAGAATTTCGTGGTCTACAGTGTCAAAAGCGGCGCTAACGTCAAATAGGGCCAGCAAGGTTAGCTGTGATCTGTCTATTGCCCCGTAGATGTCGGACAGAAGCCGGAGCAAGAGAGTTGAATGGAATTTTCGGAATCCGGACTGGCAGGATGAAAGAAGATGGTTCCCGTCTAGGTAGGTGATGAGTTGACCTGCAGGATGACTTTAGAAACGTTTGCTATCGGTCTGTAGTTCGCAGGGTCCGAAGGGTCTAAGCCGTCGCTCTTTAGTACAGGGATCAAGATGGATCTTTTCTGCGATGGAGGCAGAACAACGTCTTAGATGGACCGATTGCACAGGATTGTGAGTAGCGGGAGCAGAACATCCACATACTCTTGGAGCAGGAAGGTAGTTAGCGGGTCCAGTTCACATGACTTGGGCGGCGACGCGAGAACGAGGCGGCGTAGCTTTTCACTGGTAACCGTGTTCATGGTAGGCAGATGGCAATCGGTAGTAGAGTGTTGAGGAGGTGAGGAATGTTCAGTGGCACGGCGAACATCGAATATCTTGGCTGCAGTATCTTTCTTTCTTTAAGTTCTCTGCCCTTCAGCAGGTTCCAACCTCCAATGACGCCACTCCCCTCCGTGCTGTGCCCCTCCCCCAACTCGCTGCATCCGTCGGCCATCCACCCCAGCATCACCCGCCCCGGCCCCCTCCCCCTCCCCTCCACTCTCCCCCTCCATGACCCCCAGAAGGGAGTCCCCCAACACGTGCCCCACCCAGCTCCTCCGTCCCTCCCCCACTGCTGCCACCAGCGATCGCTCCCCATCAACAACCTGTAGCACCTCGTCATTGCAAGTGTTTCTTGGGAAATTAGAGAGGTGGTTTCCCGTTGCCTTCCTCTCGGTGTTTTTAGCGAGACACCATCTCCGAGCGTCGATGTCCTTCATCGTCCGTCCTTCCGACTCCTTGTCTCTGGGCTCGCATATACCGGCGAGGGCTCGGTCGTCCACCACGCACTTTGTTTCCAACAGGGGTACCACGTGAAGGTGGCGTGGTGGACATTTGGGTGGCAGAGGCTTTTAGAGACGCTTACCACCCCATTTCCACCCCCAGTATACGAAGCCAGAAAGTAATCGGCAGTGAATAGCGGAGCATTCGGAGGACGGCTACGACCGAGAAGAGCGTCGAATGTGGCCCACAGCCGCTTTGGTTCTCTGGCGTGGGAGGCAATCCTGGTCTCTTCTTTTCATGTTACGGACAAACTGCACCCAGGCAGACCGGTCCGATGGAAGCCTGGTGCGTCTGTATTTCCTTTCGTGTCGGCGAGCCTGTCGCCGGAGGGAGCGGCACTCCTTGTCGAACCATGGAGAAAGGGGCACCGGCGGACTCTGGCCGGGCGCAACGGGGAGGAACCGGTCGATGAGACCGATCATAGTCGCTTCGTAGGCTGCAAAGGCTTCCTCGACTGAGAGGTCTGCTAATGTAGACGGATCAGCGACCGCCGGTACCTCCATGAGTGCGGCCTTGAACGCATCCCGGTCCAGGTCTCGCCAACCACGGACATGCTTGATGATGGTAGATGGAGCATCGTGAAGAAAGGGAATTGTTGCTGTAACTAGACCGTGATCGGTGATTGTCGGCGGGGAGATCTGTGCACATTGCACAATCGTCTCGCGTGATGACAACATCAAGCCAGCCGCCACTCCGATGCGTCGGCGCCTATGATCGATATTGTTGGACCCTGTTGGTTAGAAATCTGTATTATATAAGAAAATAATTTCAAGCAGCGGGCCACCCCTAACACGGTTTCGACAGACCCTACTAAATTTTACAAACGATGCTGCTCGTAGTCGTATACCATCATTAGACGAAGCCTCCAGTTTTACGGTGCATCAGAGGATATTACCTCATGGTGATGGCACGGATTGTTTTAACGCGTAGTGATACACAAGTAACACAACATGTGCAGTGATAACTTTAAAAGTGCAGCGATGTGTGTGTTCAGTAATCAAGGCACCTCTGGTGGAATGTTCCCCAGGATGTATTGCCCCAGAAATAAAATAATAATAATAGTTTTGAGTTCTTGTTGACATTATGATATTACATGACGTGTTATGATATATATATTATAATGATATTGGGCCTATGTGGCAGTGGTTAAATTCAGCCGGGTCTCGCCGGGTCTGAGATCCGGCACCTCGGATTTCAGACCCAGCACCTCTGATTTGAGACCCGCCACCTGCATTGTGAGACCCGCCACCCGAATTATGAGAACCGCCACCTAAAAAAGGAGACCCGCCATCCAAAATCAGCTTCACAGTGCGTTTCAATATTCACTAACATCATAGAAAACTACTTAGCCTACGTGTTTACTCAAGTCGCTCCCTCCCTCTCTGTCTGTCTGTCTGCCTCTCCGTCGAGTTCAAATTAATGTATGTATGTTGTCGCCTGTATGTTTTATAATCGCTGCCAGCGGGTATCGTGTTTCTGATTCCCTCTGTCTCTAGGCTATAGGCTACACAGTGTAGGACTACAAGGATGTCACAGCAGTTTTCTTCATTAAATTCCATTAATGACTCATTTGCGGAAGACTTAGCTGGAATCGGTGTGAAAATCTGAATTAGGCTAGCACGTCCTTTGATTAGTTATAGTCATCGCGCCTCTATATAATGCTACCACTGTTACCGTCACTCCGTCAGAAGTAGCACAACGAAAGCGGAAAGATTTCTTTGCACGCAAAAGGTCCTGCAAGAGGTGAGTTTTGTGTTTTGCGGTTAGCAAGGAATTGAGGCGAAACCCAATTCTGTGATGAACTGATTATGAGTTAGTTAGATGAAGTCCAGGTGCCAGACAACCTAAGGCGCCAAAGTCGCAGATGCTGACAAAAGTTTTGCGTTGTGGCGCCGAGGTGCGAGTATGCTCACTGTGCTCACACAACGTTTTTGGTTACATTAATACAATAAAAAGTATCAATTGCACGTTAAATTTTAAAAGTGATTCATCATCATCATAATCCGAATCTGACGCCAGCCATTTGGCGACCATGGATACGCATAAATGATCGCCATTCTCCGTATGCAAGCAGCAGTAAATATAGGCCCATATGCATAGCAACCAGGCCACCATGTGTACATAATTGTGAACAGTCATCAGATCTTGGACCTTGTGTATTTTCACATTTTCTAAGTAATTTCTAAATCCAACATATTTTGTGGGATACTAGGATGATAATGTACTCTTGGAGGCCCCGTTGCGGCTGGGGCCAGAGGAGCTTACGACGCTCCGCCAGAGTGACCAGATCCTAATAGCCACAAATCGTTGGGGCTCGCGCCTTGTCCAGAAATTTCATAATCTAAAGTTGGCAACCCTAGTTAGACAGTGCCGAGCCTTTTCAGTTGTGGGTCTCTCCATCTGGAATGGCCTCCCACTAGACGCGATTGATGCCTAGGTTCAACTCGCCTGCTTTTTATAAGTCCCTCAAATCACACCTTTTCTTAGCTGTGGCTGGGCTGGGACATCAGTAGCGGCGCCAGGATTTCAGGTTGGGGGGCTAAAACCCCAATTCCTTCCCTTTCTCCCCTCCTCTCTGGCATTGGCAGTGATTTCCCACTTTTGTTTTTGGGGGGCTGAGCCGCCGATAGGGGGGCTTCAGCCCACCCTAGCCCCATGCTGGCACCGCCACTGGCCATGGCTGGGAGCGCCTCTGAGCAGATCTCTTGAAGAGGCGCCATATAAATTCTCGAAATGAATTAAATTATTGTGCGATTCGGTTGTTTTGTTACAAACGTAGGCCTACGTCATCGCGATGTTGCCATAGAAACATCTTAAGACACAATTAACGCGGAGACGTGGGCGACTGAGCGACGTTTGACATCAAAATTCATCTTGAAACACCAGTAAGTTCGATTATTTATTATAACTAATGTTATAATTTATAAAATTTGAGAAATATATAATATAGTTACAACTATTAACACTTACTACTATATCTACTACAGTCTGTCCGAGACTCTCCCGAAGAAGAAAAATCACAACACTGTTTCAAGGTTTCATTGTTTTTCGTGAGCACAAAGAAAGGCTGCTTGCAATGGTTGACAGCAGAAGTCAACGTTCAGTCTTCCTGACTGGATAACTGAATCAAAGAAACAGTTCTGTGAATGTCTTTTCCTTCGCCCATGATCTTAACTTCGCTAAACACGACAGTGTCTTCTAATTAAACTCTCCTCGCGTATTTAAAGGAGCTGGATGCAGTCACCTATGGAAAGGTGCTGTATGCTGTCGCCTATGGAGAGGCTCTGGATGATGTCGCCTATGGAAAGGCTCTGGATGAAGTCGCCTATGGAGAGGCTCTGGATGATGTCGCCTATGGAGAGGCTCTGGATGATGTCGCCTATGGAGAGGTTCTGGATGATGTCGCCTATGGAGAGGCGCTGTATGCTGTCGCCTATGGATGGAGAGGCGCTGCATGCAGTTGCCTATGGAGAGGCGCGGTATGTTGTCGCCTATGGAAAAGGCTCTGGATAATGTCGCATATGGAGAGGCTCTGGATGATGTCGCCTATGGAAAGGCTCTGGATGAAGTCGCCTATGGAGAGGCTCTGGATGAAGTCGCCTATGGATAGATTCTGGATGAAGTCGCCTATGGAAAGGCGCTGTATGCTGTCGCCCATGGAGAGGCGCTGCATGCCGTTGCCTATGGAAAGGCTCTGGATGAAGTCGCCTATGGAGAGGCTCTGGATGATGTCGCCTATGGAGAGCTCTGGATCTGGATGATGTCGCCTATGGAAAGGCTCTGGAAGATGTCGCCTGTCGGATGAGGCTCTGGATGCAGTTGCCTATGGCAAGGCTCTGGATGATGTCGCCTATGGAGAGGCTCTGAATGAAGTCGCCTATGGAGAGGTGTCTGAGATGATGTCGCCTATGGAGAGGCTCTGGATGATGTCGCCTATGGAGAGGCTCTGGATGAGTCGCCTATGGAGAGGCGCTGTATGCTGTCGCCTATGGAGAGGCGCTGCATGCAGTTGCCTATGGAAAGGCTCTGGTATGATGTCGCCTATGGAAAGGCTCTGGATAATGTCGCCTATGGAAGAGGCGCTGGATGATGTCGCCTATGGAGAGGCTCTGGATGATGTCGCCTATGGAGAGGCTCTGGATGATGTCGCCTATGGAAAGGCGCTGGATGATGTCGCCTATGGAAAGGCTCTGGATGATGTCGCCTATGGAGAGGCGCTGGATGATGATGTCGCCTATGGAAAGGCTCTGGATGATGTCGCCTATGGAAAGGCTCTGGATGAAGTCGCCTATGGAGAGGCTGCTGCCTATGCTGGATCGCCTATGGAGAGGTGCTGCATGCAGTTGCCTATGGAAAGGCTCTGGATGATGTCGCCTATGGAGAGGCTCTGGATGATGTCGCCTATGGAGAGGCGCTGGATGCTGTCGCCTATGGAGAGGCGCTGCATGCAGTTGCCTATGGAAAGGCTCTGGATGATGTCGCCTATGGAGAGGCTCTGGATGATGTCGCCTATGGACAGGCTCTGGATGATGATGTCGCCTATGGAGAGGAGAGCGCTGGATGCAGTCGCCTATGGAAAGGCTCTGGATGATGTCGCCTGTGGATAGATTCTGGATGAAGTCGCCTATGGAGAGGCGCTGTATGCTGTCGCCTATGGAGAGGCGCTGCATGATGTCGCCTATGGAGAGGCTCTGGATGATGCCTATGGAGAGGCTCTATGGCCTATGGAGGCGCTGGATGATGTCGCCTATGGAGAGGCTCTGGATGATGTCGCCTATGGAGAGGCGCTGCATGCAGTTGCCTATGGAGAGGCGCTGTATGATGTCGCCTATGGAAAGGCTCTGGATGATGTCGCCTATGGAGAGGCTCTGGATGATGTCGCCTATGGAAAGGCTCTGGATGAAGTCGCCTATGGAGAGGCTCTGGATGATGTCGCCTATGGAAAGGCTCTGGATGATGTCGCCTATGGAGGCTCTGGATGATGTCGCCTATGGAGAGGCGCTGTATGCTGTCGCCCATGGAGAGGCGCTGCATGCAGTGTGCCTATGGCCTATGATGATGTCGCCTAAGGCTCTGGATGATGTCGCCTATGGAGAGGCTCTGGATGAAGTCGCCTATGGATAGATTCTGGATGAAGTCGCCTATGGAGAGGCGCTGTCGCCTATGGAAAGGCGCTGTATGCTGTCGCCTATGGAGAGGCGCTGCATGATGTCGCCTATGGAAAGGCTCTGGATGATGTCGCCTATGGAGAGGCTCTGATGATGATGTCGCCTATGGAGAGGTTCTGGATGATGTCGCCTATGGAAAGGCTCTGGATGATGTCGCCTATGGAGAGGCGTTGGATGATGTCGCCTATGGAAAGGCTCTGGATGATGTCGCCTATGGAGAGGCTCTGGATGAAGTCGCCTATGGAGAGGTGCTGGATGATGTCGCCTATGGAGAGGCTCTGGATGAAGTCGCCTATGGAGAGGCGCTGTATGCTGTCGCCTATGGAGAGGCGCTGCATGCAGTTGCCTATGGAAAGGCTCTGGATGATGTCGCCTATGGATAGGCTCTGGATGATGTCGCCTATGGAGAGGCTCTGGATGCTGTCGCCTATGGAGAGGCGCTGGATGATGTCGCCTATGGAGAAGGCCTCTGGAGGCTCTGTCGCCTATGGAGAGGCGCTGGATGCAGTTGCCTATGGAGAGGCGCTGTATGTTGTCGCCTATGGAAAGGCTCTGGATAATGTCGCCTATGGAAAGGCGCTGGATGATGTCGCCTGGAGAGGGAGAGGCTCTGGATGAAGTCGCCTATGGAGAGGCTGTGGATGATGTCGCCTATGTCGCCTAAGGCGCTGGATGATGTCGCCTATGGAAAGGCTCTGGATGATGTCGCCTATGGAGAGGCTCTGGATGATGTCGCCTATGGAAAGGCTCTGGATGATGTCGCCTATGGAGAGGCTCTGGATGAAGTCGCCTATGGAGAGGCGTCGCCTATGGAGATGATGATGTCGCCTATGGAGAGGTGCTGCATGCAGTTGCCTATGGAAAGGCTCTGGATGATGTCTCTGGATGAAGTCGCCTATGGAGAGGCTCTGGATGATGAGTTGCCTATGGAAAGGCTCTGGATGATGTCGCCTATGGAGAGGCTCTGGATGAAGTCGCCTATGGAGAGGCGCTGTATGCTGTCGCCCATGGAGAGGCGCTGCATGCAGTTGCCTATGGAAGGCTCTGGATGATGTCGCCTATGGAGAGGCTCTGGATGATGTCGCCTATGGAGAGGCTCTGGATGATGTCGCCTATGGAAAGGCTCTGGATGATGTCGCCTATGGAGAGGCTCTGGATGAATGTCGCCTATGGAGAGGCGCTGCATGATGTCGCCTATGGAGAGGCGCTGCATGCAGTCGCCTATGGAAAGGCTCTGGATGATGTCGCCTATGGAGAGGCTCTGGATGATGTCGCCTATGGAGAGGCTCTGGATGATGTCGCCTATGGAGAGGCTCTGGATGATGTCGCCTATGGAAAGGCTCTGGATGATGTCGCCTATGGAGAGGAGAGGCTCTGGATGGATGAAGTCGCCTATGGAGAGGCGCTGTATGCTGTCGCCCATGGAGAGGCGCTGCATGCAGTTGCCTATGGAAAGGCTCTGGATGATGTCGCCTATGGAGAGATTCTGGATGAAGTCGCCTATGGAAAGGCGCTGTATGCTGTCGCCCATGGAGAGGTGCTGCATGCAGTTGCCTATGGAAAGGCTCTGGATGATGTCGCCTATGGAGAGGCTCTGGATGATGTCGCCTATGGAAAGGCTCTGGATGATGTCGCCTATGGAGAGGCTCTGGATGATGTCGCCTATGGAGAGGCGCTGTATGCTGTCGCCCATGGAGAGGCGCTGCATGCAGTTGCCTATGGAAAGGCTCTGGATGATGTCGCCTATGGAGAGGCTCTGGATGATGTCGCCTATGGAGAGGCGCTGCATGCAGTTGCCTATGGCAAGGTTCTGAATGATGTCGCCTATGGAGAGGCTCTGAATGAAGTCGCCTATGGAGAGGTGCTTTATGTTGTCGCCTATGGAGAGGCTCTGGATGAAGTCGCCTATGGAGAGGCTCTGGATTATGTCGCCTATGGAGAGGTGATGTATGCTGTCGCCTATGGAAAGGCTCTGGGTGATGTCGCCTCTGGAGAGGTGCTGTATGCTGTAGCCTATAGAAAAGCTCTGGATAATGTCGCCAATGGCGAGGCTCTGGATCATGTCGGCTATGGAGAGGTATAATTATGCGTATGTCTGTATTTCCAACAGCCCAGATAATCTGGGCAAACTGTTTCCCATGGCCCTAAATATACAGCCAGAAAGTGGGAAGAATAGTTCCCGGCGCCGATGAAAAATATAGCATAATAAATTACAAACAATCAATCAATTTCGTTTATCCTCTGTATGAAGCTGACAGGTAGGCACTGATGGGCAAAATATTTTTCAAAAGTATTTTGAAAATACAAAATAAAATACTTTTCAAAAGTATTTTGAAAATACTTTTACAAAATACTTTTCAAAAGTATTTTGAAAATACAAAATAAAATAGTATTTTGAAAATACTTTTGAAAATACTTTTACTTTTCAAAATACTTTTCAAAAGTATTTTGAAAATACAAAATAAAATAGTATTTTGAAAATAGTTTTGAAAATAGTTTTTCAAAATACTTTTGAGAAATCAACATTTTGTACTGTTATCGCTACTCACTAGTGTAGGCACAATTAAGGACCTTTTATACACTTAGATTCCTTGTGTGTGCCTACATTTACATTGCATTATAATAGGTTGACAATTATGTAGGCCCTATTTGTTTTCTAATAAGTTTAGGCGATGCTAATAAATTTCTACCTGCAAAGCCATTGACAACTTGTTATTGTAAATGGATTGATGCACAATATATATATATGATCTAAGTGTAGTCAGACTGCTTTGGTAATTTTTTATTACTGAGCTCTTCATTGTGAAAAGTACATGAAAGTACATGAATTCCGCATATATTAATTTTTGGTATTTTGTCGTAAAGTATTTTAATAATAAGACGATTTCTATAGCGCCGTAGCTCAGCCGAGGCTGAAGGAAAGGGCGCTGTAGGCCTACATGAGATCAACAATTAATTATCAATCACAGTCATATGATTGTAATTGCATTGACATGTCAACCAAAGTCTAGTCCTCTGTAATATGTTATGTTAAATAATGTTTATTTCTTTTAAGATAATGTTTATGATTGCAATAATCGATGATGTACCTCGTTTCATGCATTTTGTATTTTGTCCGAGTCTATTTAAACTCGAAAACGCCATAAAAGTGATAAGTATTGATAACTACATACATAGGCCCTATACGCATAAATAATATTACGTCGGTTATAGATTGCCAGCTAGGCTTAAGTTTTAAATTCGTACAGACTTGGAGACCCGGCACCTCTGGATGAGCAATTTAACCACTGCTATGTGGTATACATATAATGATATTATTTACTATTATAATATATGATACTATCATAGATAATTAGTATAATCTACTTTTTATATGACATTTGTACAAATATTATATTTGTACACCTAAATGGCTTCTCTCGAGTATTTGGCCTATCTTTCAAAGTTCAAAATATAAATTTAAAAATTTTTTCTTCCTTGAACAATTAGTAAAACTACACCATTACCACATGGCTTCACGATTCGGTAGTTGAATCTTTCTTGCTTGGTTTGCGTACCAGTTGTAAACTATTTCTGTTAATTGTATCTGGTCAGCGATACGTTAACCTTAAGGCTTATGGCGTTCTTGGAAATTGAACGTATTTACTAGTTTTATATTATTTTCAATAAATTCACTCATTCACTTCGGATATTTATATAGCGCCCCTTCAAGATTTCTACTCAGAGGCGCTCCCGACTACAGCGCGGACACTGAATCGGAGTTTCACGCCGAAGCGCATGAGCAATTGTGAGTGAAGGACTTGCCCAGGGTCCCTACGCGGCGGCTTGAGGTAGATTCGACCCCGCAACCCTTCGGCTGCAAGGCACCGAATATATCCCCTTGAGGTGGATTCGAACCCGCAACCCTCCGGTTGCAAGGCACCGAACATACCTCTACACCACCGCGCCCCACACGGCGCGTCTGGTTTGCTAGTATTGTCGTCTGCAGTCAAACTCAAACACAACTCAAACTCCATCTTAGCTATGAGTGATAGCTGGTCATACCAGCACTGAAATTATAGAGCAATAATAAGATGATAGCTAAAAATGCAACCATTACAGTGTGGAAATTCAAACAAGTTTTTTAAGTGGAGAGGGGCACATCCCCTCCCCAAACCCCTCGTTCTTTGTACCCCCGCATACCTTCGTCCCCGTGGGCGGCCTACGCGTGGTCTCCTGATGATTGTGCATACATAATTAAAATCCTTTTAGATAGGGTACAGTTAGAATTTTTAAAGGCTTTGAACACTACCAGCATATTTGGATTACAGTTCATATCAAATGTCATCACTTTCTAAAGTAATCCGAAGCGTGTGTGTGTGCGTGTGTGCGTGTGTGCGCGTGTGCGCGTGTGTGCGTGTGTGTGTGTGTGTGTGTGTGTGTGTGTGTGTGTGTGTGTGTGTGTGTGTGTGTGTGTGTGTGTGTGTGTGTGTGTGTGTGTGTGTGTGTGTGTGTGTGTGTGTGTGTGTGTGGTGGTTTTTTTTAATTAAGAAATACCTAATGCTTGGACACAGAGAGAAGGAAATGGAAACACCAGAGAACAGAGGAAGCTAAAAAGGAGTATAAACGACTCAATAATCAATTAAGAAGAACAACGAATAAGGCAAGAGAGGATTGGTGGGAGGAACGGTGTAGGGAGTTAGAGATACTCCAGGAACAGGGACGACACGATCTAGTGTACGGGAAAATAAAATCACTAGAAAAGAAAAAGAACAGGGGAAAAGGAAGCACAATCAAGGATAAGGATGGCAAGCTACTAGAAGACACGGGAGATATTAGGAGAAGATGGAAGGAATATGTGGAAGAGTTGTACACAGGAAATAACATGGATGCCCACTATCACCAATTCTATTCAACATCTACATAGAAGAAATTGTTAGAGAAACGATAGAGGAGCTGGAAGAGGGGGTAAAAGTGGGTGGGAAAATGGTGAAAGCATTGAGATTTGCAGACGATCAAGCGATGATGGCAGGCAGTCAGGAAGGTCTACAACTTAAACAGCATATCAATGGACTATGACATGAAAATAAACATAAAGAAAACAAAGGTCATGAAGATGAGTAAGAGAGGGGAAGAAACAATAAACATCACATTAAATGGGGAAGAAATAGAACAGGTGAAGAAGTTCTGCTATCTGGGAAGTGTGGTTACAGAGGATGCAAGGTGCCATGTGGAAGTGAAAAGAAGAATAGCTATGGGAAAAGATGCATTCTACAAAAGAGGGGAGCTCCTCAGAGGCGGTCTAAACAGGAAGCTGAAGAAGAGAATGGTAAAGACACTAGTGTGGAATGTTGTCCTATACGGCTCTGAGACATGGACAATGAGGCAAGAAGACATAAAACGACTGGAGGCCTTTGAGATGTGGATATGGCGCAGAATGGAGAAAATCAGCTGGGTGGAGCGAAGAACGAATGAGGAAATCTTACAGCTGGTGGAAGAAAGAAGATCACTGATAGGCACTATACGGGGGCGGCAGAAGAAATGGATAGGACACATCTTAAGGAGCGACACCCTACTAAGAGACATCATTGAGGGAAGAATGGAGGGGAAAAAGATGAGAGGTAATCCAAGAACAATGCTACTGGACTGGATGTTGGCAGAGGAGGGATACAGCGGACTGAAAAGAGAAGCAGAGAACAGAGAAAAATGGCGTCGTTGGACATATGAACCTGCCTGAGGGCAGAGAACGTGAAGAAGAAGAATAAAAATTAGCATTTAAAGTTCTTGCAATTTGTCATGTGGCTTGCATTGACAGGTCATACAGGGTGTATGTGCGTACCCGGAATCCACTCGGTGGGCTTGAACCCATCATCATTTGTGTACTTAATTGCACTACCAAACCACCTCCGCTGTGCTGTACTGTCTCAGATCATTGTAATATATTCCCGAAATTACACAATGTATTTGTGTTGACAAGGCAATTAATGATGGGCCATGGCATTGCTTGAATTGCTCTACCTTTTATATTAAATCTGGTCTAAAGAGGTAGTGACACATTTTCAGTTCTGGTGTTATACTCACAAGTAAAGAGCGGAGCTTAAGCGGAAGGTCATTCCAGGTGGAATGTCCCACAACCGAAAAAAGCACGGCGCTGCTTGATAGCCAAGTGTGCCCGTGGAACTAGGAGCTCACCCCTCATACCCCCTGTTGTACCCACGCATACGAAGGTATGCGGGGGTACAACACCAGCACTGAAAATGCTCACCCCTCGTTCTACGACGAGGGGTGAGCTCCTAGTTCCGTGCTTTTTCGGTTGTGGGACATTCCACCTGGAATGACCTCCCGCTTAAGCTCCGCTCTTTACTTGTGAGCCAACCGGCAGGGTTCTACAAGTCCCTCAAGTCTTTTTCTTTAGTCGTGGCTGGGCCGGGAGCGCTTCTGAGTAGCTTCTTGAAGAGGCGCTATATAAATGCTCTGAATGAATGAATGAATGAATGAATGAATACATACATGCATAATAATAAAGTAATAACAATGATAAAATAAGTCAGATTACATGTAATGTGTTTGTTAAGTAAGAAGGCAGATAGAGACCAACAGCATCCTCTGTCATCTGCCATCTCTTTAGTGGAGAAATGGCACAGACAAATCAGAGGCACTCTGAGGAATAAGAACATATGAAATTATAATCGGGTGGTAGAGGGTGGTCAGTCATGAGTGCGGGAAGGAGCATCAGCAAGTGGGTGGTTGGTCGTTTTTGAAAAGAGTGATAAAAGAGAGACGAAGGGTAGAAATGTGTCCAAAGACAAAGAACAGAACGACTCGGCTGTTGAAGCCAATTGGAAGAGAGTTTGGAAGTGGGCCGGAGCTGTTCCGATTAAAGCGTTGATTTATGGCTTTCCGGATCGAGAATGAACTAGTGATGAGTAAAATTGCTTTATAGTAGAAGCTGATGGTGACAGACTTAAGGGCATCCTGAAGTTGAGGGTTATGGGTCTCATGGCTGCATTTGTAAGCGCGCTCGATGCATCGTCTGAAAGATTTTAAGGAGGTAAGTAAGTAAGTAAGAATGTTCTTTATTAAACGCAAGCAAACGCTCAGCGCTTTACATACAAAGTCAGAAATAATTTATGTACAAAGAAAACGACAATTAGAGGAAAATTAAGTCAACTAGAAAACATATGTCTAACTGTACAACATCCTAGCTAAGAAGCCGCGCCTGGTAAGGGAATCAAATCTAGGGAGAACACGGTTATGTGAGCGTGGGCGCAGGTCGATCATGACCAGTGCAATTGACAGGGGGGAGAAGGTCGTGGAGGGTGTGGCTAGTATTTGTTAAGATGTTTCTAAAGAGGTCTATGTCAGCTTTTTGCAAAGCTCCTCAAAGGTGGGGAAAGATTTAGGTAGGAAACCAAGGCGTACCAACTTGCGGACCAGCGCGCTCAGAGAGTCAAGTTCCTGCTTACTGGCGAAGCCCCACCATACTTGGGAACAGTATAGCATGCGGTTGATAGTGGTAGCCCTGACCACATCATGAAGCCTGACCCCCGAAAGCCCCCCATGTGAGATCAAAATACGATGGGCATAAAGAGATTGCTTGGCCCGAATGCAAAGTCTTTGAACATACGGGGAAAACCGAACTTTTCGGTAATCTCAATGCCCAGTATATTCAATGACACTACCCTTTTAATACCAGGCAGGACTGGAGGGGCCTGTATAAGATTCACTTTTGGTTTGGTAAATACAATCTCACAGGATTTTGAGTGGTTCAGGTGGAGATTACATTTACGAGCCCAGGTACTAATATGATCTAATTCTGCATCTGTAGTGGAGATGTTAGAAGCCAAGATCACAAGAATGCAGTCATCAGCATACTTGAAAATACGATTAAAGCTATAGAGAGGTTTTAGGCCAGAGATGGCAACCAGGAAGTTTGCAGGACCCATGCCAGAACGCTGAATTATGCTGGCATTGATTTCAGCCAAGACAGATAAAAGTCCACGGAACTTGGTGCAATGACTACGATTGCTCAGGAGGGAGATAATCCAGTTGAATATATTAGTTGGGATAGGCAGAGAGGTCAATTGTTCAGCCAAGTATGAGTGTCTGATCGTATCAAAGGCCTTAGAGAAATCTAGAGAAATAACACGGACATAGGGTTCAGAATTAAGTGAGCTGAGAATGAAGTCAGAAATGGCTATAAGAGCGGCAGAGGTAGAACCAGATGGCCTGAAGGCGAATTGGTCAGCAAATGGACGGTTCAGTTCGTGATTGGTGAGGATGGGATAGATATATAGGCGCACTACAAGTTTTTCTAACAATCTGCATAATACCGGCGTGATGGAAATGGGTCGGTAATCAGCCTCAGTGGCAGGGCAAGAGATCTTAGGGATAGGAGTAATGCAACTAGACCTCCATTGGTCAGGGACAGAGGAGTTTTGCAACGAGAGGTTGAATAAATATGTAATTGGTTCAGCCAAAAGATGGGCCATGTTAGAAAGGAGCCAGAGAGGGATCAAGTCGGGACCAGTGGAGCAACCACGAATGGAGGATAGGACAGTGTAAGTGCCAAGAACCCCAAATTTTGGCGGGCAGGAATCAGACCCCGCAATCGAGCTCCGCATAGTTATATATATATTCGTTTAATATTGAATCACTAGGTTGACACACCGCAACCCATTACAGAAAGTCGTATTGCCAGATAAAAAGAAGAATGTGAATAATTAATAGTTTTTAAATATCTGTTCCAGCAAAGGGCGACTTGGTCAACGGGGCAACATCAAGCTCTTAAATAGAATCCTTGGGATGTAATTCCTGTCATCTTTAAGCGGTAGCACAAAGTCATGTGGTCTGGGTCGAAGGTCATGGTGGCGGACAACAGTTGGAGGGAAGATCGGACGGAGCACATGAGTCCTGCATCGTACAACCGATCGTAGTAGTCCGTCTTCGGCGTCGCCCACCATCTCCGCAGCCCCCGTGAGTCCAGCGGAAGATAGCCCGATCTTCGCATCCGACCCAGGAATCTCTCCACGCGGGCCCGATCGTCAGCAGTAGTGAATCCCCACCACGCCGGAGCCGCATAGAGAAGTTTTGCAACGGTTGTCGCACCAGCGACAGTGTGGAGGGCCCGAGTAGGAAGACCATGGGCCTTTAACATTCTCAGGGCGTAGAGAGAACTCGAGCATGCACACAGAACCTCGCCAACATGCGAGGATGCTCGAAGATCATCGGTGATGGTAACGCCTAAGATGTTCAGGGTGGTCACACGTTGGACCCCCGGAGGCGGCGGAGGAGGGTCGACGCACCTGCGGCGGATGATCAGCATCTCCCTAGACTTTGACTGGTTGAGCCGAAGATTGTTTGCACTGGCCCAGGACGACACATTCTCCATCTCCTCACCAACAGTGTGTCTCATTGAGGCACCGATGAGTAGGTATGTATCGTCGGCGTACTTCCCCATTTTATTGGCCAGATGGATGGGATGGAGGTCCGAGGCGTTGACTATGTATGACGACGGGCCGATTCCTGACCCCTGGACCACGCTAGCGTTGATGGATCTGACCGCCGATAGTAGACTCTGAAATGTTGTTACATGCTTTCTGTCCTCTAAAAAATTGACCACCCAGTTGTAGATGTGATCCGGAATGTCAAGGGTGGCAATCTTATTCGCGAGGGTAGAGTGCCTAACGGAGTCAAAGGCTTTTGATAGGTCCAGTGAGATGATGGCCACGTAGTCATTCGTCTGAAGCAGCTGTGTGACCTGGTGCAGCAGATAGACCAGCGCCGACGTCGTTGAACCCGTCGGTCTGAATGCAAACTGGTCCTCCAGGAGCGTTTGCATCGGTTGTTCCTCGAAGGCAGGATAGAGGTATCTTCGCATCAGCTCCCGCTCGACCAACCTGGAGAGGATCGGCGTGACTGATATTGGTCGATAGTCCGATGGTGATGACGGCGAAGACACCTTGGCCACGGGATGAATGATGGCCATTTTCCATTGTTGCGGAACGAGAGAGATCGACGTTGATTGGTTGATTAGACCAGCAAGCACCTCCGAATACGCCGGCGCGGTCAGACGCAGATACCAGGCCGGAAGTCCGTCAGCACCCTCCACCGTGTGCCGCAGGTTGTCCAGTATCTGAAAGATTCTGACGTCTGTGATAAATTGTTGGCCTTGATACGCGGTAGATTTGTAACGAGGAGCAACGTAGTCTTTGTCATCCGACACAGTCGCATAATGATCGTTGAGTTGGTCAGCTGTCAGATCACTTTCTTCATTCGTTGGACTGCTCCGCTTTGTGATCAGACCCACTCTTCGCCACAGCTCCTGTAGGCCATCCCGAGGATCAATAGATCTCAGGTGGCGTCGGGTAATTCTCTCGATCAGGATTCCAACTCTTCGAGCAAGGGCAGACGCCTCCTCAACCCGGCCTGCACGCATAAGTCTGTTCTTTGAGCGCAAAAGAAATTTAGTCTCTGGTCTCAGGAAATGTGGATCAGCTGTGGTCATGGTAACGACTCTGAGAGGGTATAATCTGTCCAACCGCTCCTTCGCATCCTTGTAGAACAGATCCCAGGCCACCTGCGTCTCCTTGATGGTAAGAATGTGTGACAGGTCAAGGTCAGCCAGCTCTCGTAGCAAGGCAGCGTGTTGGTTAGGTGACCTCTTACGGAAGGTAGCCTGTCGTGCAGCCTTGTGTTGGCTGGTCACTGTTCCATGTGGAAGGGCAATTATAGCCTTGTGATCTGTTTTGATGGCAGAAGTCAGGATCTTCACAGTTGAGAAACACGATTCAGAGACATACATCCTGTCAAGGATATTCTCACCCCTTGTTGGTAGGTTTATAAGCGGGTTCAGGCCCGTTCGCTCCACTACGTCCCTTTCCTCGAGTCGGTTGAAGTCACCGCCCAGGATAATAATCGATTGCGGCTCCGTCTGTGCCAAGATCTCAACCGTCGTCTCCAGTCTTTGCAGTAGCTCTTCAACCGCATAAATAGGACTAGGCGGGTGGTACAATGCCCCAACAAACAGCACTCGACCCATCGTTTCCACCCTGACCCAGAGCAGCTCCAACAATCGCATGTCTCCCGGCACCTCGTGCACCGTCGCTCGAAGCGTGTCCGCGACGAGGATCGCAACTCCTCCCGCCCGTCGACCCAGTCGATCTCTTCGAAACAGCTTGAAGCCATCGATCTGACACACATCAGAGCTGTGTTTCTTTTTCAGATGGGTTTCTGTTACGATGGCAAGTGCGAGGTTGTATCCCACCATCTCTGCGTGGAGCTGATCCAGGGCGTGAGGTTTGGCGATCGAGCATGCGTTGATGATATACAGGCCTGGAAAAGACGGTGAAGAGGTTGCCATTTTCTCCACTCTTCGACTCCCCGAGCCCCGGACTGGGGCCAATTCTTTCAGCATCCGGCTAGATGAATCCGTCGCTCTCAGAGACCGTACACGCCCAGACCGATTCGACCACAACACGCCGATCGTCCGCCGCTTGAATCGTCCGCCTCTTACTCCTCGATATCGTAGAATCTTTAGAGACGATAATCCCTCCAAAATCGTCCTCCTCCATTCATCCTCCGCCAGGCCGACCGCTGCTCTACGCATGGCGTACAGCTCTCCTATGCCGTACCTGTAGGTCACAACTGGTTGTATACACTCCACTGAACCGTTACGAGCGTTAGAAGACATGTCTCAATTCCGATAGAAAATAACAAACTGAGCGATAAACAAACAACAAACCACGATGAAGTCCATCACAATCCAGAGTCTGACCCTAATGCCGACTACACCCGCAAACTGACGGTTAAATCATAAGAAGAAAAACGCAAAATCTGGCAAATAGTCAACGTAAACAATCTTACGCGTGGCAGCCCTTCACCGGCGCCCATCCCCAGTTGGTTGAAGGTATTGGACATCAGTCGAGATATCTCGATAGTGTTGGTTAAGAGTTTCTGAGTTAATATGACTAGAAGTAGAATCATTGTTAGATTCACGCCCATTTCTTAGGCGGTTAACCTCAGACCATGGTTTCTTAGTACCCCTACATAATCCGTTGAAGGACGATACATTGCTCTTCATGATGAAACAGTTGATGGGGTCGGCAATGGCAGCAGCCGCCTCTGAATGGCCACGTCTGAATAGTCGGTTGCGCTTCCGCAGGAGATATTTGAGGAAAGGCGTCATGTACGACGGTTCGCGTTCTTTGATAGTGACCTTTTTGATAGGAAAGATACGATCTGTTGCAGTTCGTATGGTTGAGTAGAATTCATCAAAGGATTCTTGAGTGGATTGGCAGCTGTACATGGTGTTCCAGTTGAGATCAGCTAGGTAATTTTGCATCCGAAGCATTCGGTCAGGAGTACGGATACGTATCTCACACACACGGCGGTCAGTAGGTGGCGGAGCTGCATGATCAAGAGAAGTCATCAGAACGGCTGAGTGACGGGTTTTGACTGAAGATTTAGTAGCGGAGCATTTGCAGTCTAGGCGTTCCGAACAATAAACACGATCGAGCGGGTGGCCCTCATGAGATGGGCCCTCAAAAACGACATGAAGGCCCATTTGAAGGAGGAGTAGAGATGGAAGATGGTTGAAGTCACCAGCAAGTAGTATGGTAGAATCCTGCTGTTGTGCAGAAATCAAATCTAGCGTCTCTTCAAGATAAGAAGTGAGGGCGTCAAGTTTATATATGGGTTTTGGTGGATGGTACAGTCCACCAATGAAGAAAACCCTGGATCCAAATGTCACATTGATCCATAACAATTCAATATCAGGTCCACAAGGAACTGCTGGGATGAACTTGGAAGGTCTTAAAGTTGTTTTGCAGTAGATGGCTATGCCACCGCCTCTCCTTTTCGTCCTGTCTCGACGGAATAGAGTGTAGCCTGCAATGCCGAAGGAGGAATCATCATGGTGAGGTTTTAGCCAGCTTTCTACCACGGTGGCTACATCAGGGGAAAATGAGGTGAGGTCTGCTGTAAGATGATCAATGGCGTGCGGTTTCTCGATGCTGGTAGGATTAAGCAGAAGGAGTGAGGGAAAATCTTTGGAAGGAGAGAGAGAGGCAGATGTTGTGGGAGACCTCTCATCTATCACCATAAGTGCAGGATAAGTCAAGTGCAGGATAAGTCAAGGTACGAGCGAACGGAGGCTTGAAGAAGTTGTGCCTGGTAGTCTGCGTCGTAAGGCCTGGAGATGCGAATTTTACCAAGAGCTGTTGGAGACCAGGAATTGGTAGGCCTACCACTGTAATCGTGTTTGCCAAACACCATGGAGAGAGTGATGTTGTAGGAAGATAGGACGTGTACAATATGTGTGATCAATTTTGGATGTCCACAAGTACTGTTCACGTGACCATGCTAACTGGATCTGAATTCTTCGTGACAGATACACCTTCTTTCAGGGTGAAGGAGCAGCTTTATTAGAAGGATCATATCGCTCGTCACTCAGGCGCAGTGAACCAAAATTTAACTGCTAACGAATACGTGCGCCATCTGGCTGCTGATGTCCGACGTGCCACAGATTATTCCCCTTCGCCCGAGTACACCACGACACAGCACCGTATGGATAGTTTCAGAAGACCTCCTCTTAACTGAGATCACTTCTCCTGTCTTCGCCCTCAAAGACGTGTTCGCTAACATTTTCTTCTTCATTAGGCCTAACTCATCGGCGAGTTGCTTTCATTCCTGTTGCTGCTTTTCAATAGCTCTTTTTCTGAAGGACATCATTTACTATGCGGCCGAAAGCGGTTCATCGTGCGACCATAATAGATATCGAGAGGCTTGGACTTGATTGCCACGACATCAGTAACTATCGCCCAGTCTCCTACCTCTCGCTTCACTCTAAGATCATCGAGTCGCGCAGCAGGCGGTGGCCTGTCTAGATAAGTGCCATATCATGTCAATGCGTCAGTCCGGACATATAGGAAGGACTGTCTCAGCTTCTTCTTCTTCAACTCGTCTCCGACATCTGCGATGCTATGGACGCTGTCAGCTCGTCGAACACACGCCATCCTTAATTCTGACCGGTCTCGGCACCTCCTACGGCTGGCCGGTCGTTCGACTGGATGCGCTCGATCCTTCCTCGACGGTCGGACGATGAGAGTCAAGATTAGTTCAGATATGTCAGCCTGGGTGCGGGTTCTGTGCGGTGTACCTCACGATCCATAGCCTACTAGCCCTGCTCATCTACATCCTGTACAACGCGGACCTGACCCATGTTATCACGGTCTTTGATGTGCTGGTTCAACATTACTCTGATTGCGCGATGTGCCACTATCCTTGATAGTATCCAGGGTCATTCTCATGTCCATGTCTTTTTCTGCAAGGTCTTGTCTCACGTTTTCCATCCAGAGCTTTGTTTGTCTTCTTTGACTCTGTGTTCCCTCCACGTGGCAATATAATGCACTTGCTGGCAGACTTGTATACGAGACATAAAACTCGAGACCGAGACAGTGGGGTCCGAGACCGAGACGGAGACAGTGGGGTCCGAGACCGAGACCGAGACAGTGGGGTCCGAGACCGAGACGAGACACCAGGTCCGAGACAGTTCGAGACAGTTCAAAACGAGTGAAATGCACATTGGACCCAAGTCCCGAAACAATTTTTCTCAACTTTTGAAGTCTAATACAATTGTCAAGTCACTTAAATCAGCCGATCACCTGAATTGTATAAACTATACATAAATTAAATATTTCAGCCATTCTGAAATCTTCTAAATGATTCTAAAATTGAAACCAACAAAATTCCATATAGGCCTATTAGCGATTTAGCGACATAAGTCACATCATTCACCTTGAGAAACTAAATGTTGTTCCAAGCGTTTCGCTTATGTTGACCTTACACAAACGACGAACGGCATGCCATTTATTTTGTTTTTCATTGATTTCAAACTGCGTGAATGCAAATTTCACTATTTCAGGTTCTTTATGAGACATTTTAAGATATTTGGAGATTTTGGACTGAAAGTGCAAACTTAAGACTGCTTTTTTAAATACTCTTAAATCTTAATACCAGAAACACCGCTTTTTAAAACTTCCTGTCTGTTTGGCACTTCCGATTAACTAGTTATTCGTTCGGCACAAGACAATTTTATAGCGCAATACTGTACGAAGTTCCGAACAAAATACAGTTTGTACGAGAACTTTGGAGACCGCTTCTACAAGAGAACAAGACTTTCGCTTCGAGACACTTTCCAAAAAGTCAAGAGATGATCTCGAGACCGAGACTGAGACAGTGGGGTCCGAGACCGAGACCGAGACATCAAAAAACTTTTCTCGAGACGTCTCGAGACCGAGACAGTGTCTCGAGACAATACAACTGTGCTTGCTGGTACTATCTTCTCGTCCATTCTTACTACATGACCAATCCATGTCAATCTTCTTTGTCTGATCTTGTCTACCAGTGTTTCCCTCTGCCCCAATTCCTTCCGTGTTACCTCATTACGAATCATGTTTCCTCTGGTCCTCCCAGCTATTCTTCTTAGCCAGCTCATTCCGCCACTAGAATGAGCTGGTTCCGTAGGCACCAGCATCGGTACTGGAGTGACAGTTTTCTTGTTATTCTTGTTGATATGCTGCTCGTCTTCCACATCAATCTACCCAATCTGCCAAACATCGCTGATGTTTACTGGACGAGCACACTTATGTCTATAACCGGCGCGATAAAAGTTAGGTTTTTCTCCAAGGTGATTGTGGAGAACCACTGCTTCATATTATGATATGAAGCAGTGGCTATCAAAAGAAATATTTACGATGATTGGAAAAACGCAAACCCCTAGAGGACGTCAGAATAACTTGTATTAAAATTTATCACAATTAAACGTGTAGTCTATTCAGTTTTAGAAAACAGCAATTTAACTACTATGTCTGACACTCAAAGCTACAATTTCTGCTGAAATGTACATCGGCTTTGACGCAGGCAACAAGGCACTCCCACTGCTTGATTATTATCGCATAACGCCATATATATATATATATATATATATATATATATATATAGTTATACATATATACATATATATATATATATATATATATATATAATATGTATATATATGATATTGATGTATCTTATAATATAAGTTCTACTTTGTTTACGTTGTCCTTCCTTATGTTTGTTTGTCTGTTTCTAAAGGCTCCGAAACGGAACGCTTTAGCGATTTGAAAAATCGCACGAAACGTTATTACGCCACGTCTGTTTCAACGCGACTATTTTCAGCTCGCAATTTTATTTAAACGCTGACATATAGACATTTTAAACTTCAAAATTATGAGCCTACCTTAATAGTTAATACCAATAACGGAGGCCATTAATATGCATATTTTAACCTCGCTTGAGAGGCGTGACGTAAGAGAAATGTTGTCTTACGTCACGCAATTAATTAGGCGCAATCGAAATAAAACACGGGCTCCGTTCCGAAGAATTACGAGCGCTGTAATGGAACACGATCGAGCTTCGTCTACTGTTATATTATTTAGCCCGGGGAACAAATAATAGGCCTATAATATTATAAGGTAGAGATAACCTGTGCGTTACTATAATTTTCAACTCATTATTTACTTTAAATTCCGATATAGACTACGGAAATGTTTAATTTCGACGTGATAAATTATTCAAGCGCCT
>JACEVL010000783.1:809779-827279 GCA_020284085.1 Aporrectodea caliginosa
TAGTAATATAATTATTAAAATAATATATAATATGTAATAATAATTAATATAACTAATAAATATATTAATTATTTATTATAATTATATGTATAATATATAATATTAATATATTATATTAATTATTATAATTATATTATTATTATATAATATATAATTATTAAATTATATATATAATATAATATATACACATATACATAGGTATTTATATAATTATATTAATAATATATAAAAATATATATTAATATTATTAATCTATATTATAAGTCTTAGTCTGTTTACGTTTTCCTTCCGTTTGTTTGTTTGTTTGTATGTTTGTTTGTCCGCATCTAAAGGCTCCGAAGGCTTACAAAATTTTACAAAACATTATTACGCCACGTCATGATCAACGCGACTATTTTCAGCTCGCAATTTTATTTAAACGGCGATATATGGACATTTTAAATTTCCAACTGTTTCGACGAGGCTATCTCAATACCGGCCATAGTATGGCCAATGAAATATAATTATATAATAATATAAAATATATGTAATTATTTTATAATAATTATTATATATATGTAGGGGGAATTATCCGGGGGGGATTGTCCTATTAAAACGCCGGGGGGAATGTCCGGGGAATTGGCAGGGGGAATTGTCCGGGGAATTGTCCGGGGAATTGTCCGGGGGGAATTGTGCTAGACTCCCCACAAGTATTGTGACCGTTGGCATTGGACGGACTCTAGGCACATTTTCTTCTCTAGAGTACAGTATCCCCAAACACGACAGGCAGGGTTGATTCTAGGCACATTTTACAGGCCCCTACTCTAGAGTCCGAGATACCTGTAGGTAAGATGAAAAGGCCGGCGCCTTTCGACCAGTTCTGTACTTCGTTCTGTGTGTATGATGTACTCTAGAATACGGTGTGCCTAGATTACACCAGCCACACCGGTGGACTTTATTTGGTCTCACTGCCTTCTCTTGACCTACAGATTTGTGTATAGGGTTCTACAGATGCGATACACAGCTTACAGAAATTGATAGTATTTTGCTGTGTAAGAAAATCCAGCACATTAACGCATCGAACAACCAGGCATAAACGTAATCGCAATCGAATATTTATATAACGCCAGTCAAGGTCAGAGGCGCTCCCGACCCTGGCCAGTGTCTGCACTGGTAAAGAGAGAGGTTTTCAGGCGCTTGCGGAACTTGTCAAAAGAAATAGAGAAAAGGTCGGCCCTGAGGGACTGAGGTAACCTATTCCAGCTGGTAGGGCCCACAATAGCGAAACTCCTAGACTTGGCCGCAGAAGTACGTACCCGCGGAACAACCAAGTGACCACGAGTCGAGGACCGAAGGGAGGAGCGACTGGGCAGAGAAGAGATTAAGCCTAGTAAACGTTTTTAAACAGCATACAATCGTATCATGTATGTCATACAACATACGAAGCTCTTGTTGTTCTTAGTAGTAAGTTCAAATGGATGAGACCTAGTGCGCAGTTTGTATTTGCCGACAGGCCGCTCTAAAAAACCTACGAAGAACTTGATCCCTTTGTCTCTGATTACAGCAGCAAATAGAGCGGCCTCAGCCACCTCAGCCATCAAGGGGGAGAAATCCAGCCCGCTTCACCCAGAAACCTTTCTATCCGATCGACCTCTCCAGCACTCATCAGTCCTCACCAAGCTGGAGAGGCGTACAACAGACGGTAGTTGCTAGCGTTACGACATGTAAAGCCTGTCCCAGCAAACCCTGAGCTCACAACATACGCAGAGCATAGAGTGAGCAGGAGCAGGAGCATGGAGTCTTTTCAACATGCTGCGAGACGGTGAGACGCTCAACATCCAGTATTTTTTGATTGAAGTAGCTCTCGCGACCCCAGTGATAGACGGCATTGAGGCCAGGGAGGTTTGCGATCGCCTCACCACAGACATCTCCCGGGTCTTCTGTGGGTTGATATGCAAGGTTTCGATTGTTGTCATGGCTTTCATAATTATTATGCTGAAGCTCATTAGGTGCAGGTTCGATGTTATTCGATGTGATCGGCATAGCTATTAAAGGCATTCACCGGGTGAAGGTCGGATGTGCCGATGATTAATTCCGCTGGCCCTACACAAGAACCCTGTACGACACTCGCATTTTTTTTCTTGACCGCTGAGGTTTTCCCCTCGAAACAGGTTGCATGTTGCATGTCTTCTACCATCCAGATAATTTGCAAGCCAGTTGAATATACAACCGGGTGTGTCCAACTTCGAGAGGGTGTCAACGATGACAGAATGCCTGAATGAATCAGACGCTTTGGGGAAATATAACCACGACGTGCTCGCTGGTGGTTAGGATTTCGGTGACGTTTTGGAGGACAACCACCAACGCCGCCACCGCCGTTGTTCATCCGTAAGTGTCAGCGGTGGCGGCATGTCGTTGAAGGTAGGCCTAAGTGCGAACCAGAATCCGCTCCACCACTCTCAACAGAATCGATGGAACAGAGCTTTTCAGAGTTTTCCCAGTGCAGACGCCTTTTCAATCCTCGGGACTTTTCGGAAAAGCAACCTTCACATGTGGGCGGATGAGCGCCGTTCTCCACCGTTCATGATCATGAGAGGACCTGAATGTTTTGTTGATGAGCCCCGTCAAGCGGTCACCATATCACGGAGCAGCTAAGCGGAGGAACTATGCCGGCAGTCCCTCCAAACTCTCAGATGAATGGTGCAGCCGATCTAAGATGCTGAATATCTGCTGCTCAGTCGGTCGACGATTTCAAGCAAGACGTCAAGTGCTGAGGGTCCTTCAACACCGTCATCAACTGAAGAGGGTGTTGTCTCACTTGTTGGTTTCCGGATTATCTTGTTAGCTCGATGTCACAGAGCTTTAGTCACACGTCTAGGGTCATCACCTTCCAGAGATGTCGGCACCACTTTGACGATGGCCCCCTGCAACTCTACGCGCCAGTACAGACGCCTTGTCAATTTTGCCCTTCCTCATGAGCCGATTTTTGTGTGGAAGAGGTACTTGATTTCAGGTGTTTTGAAGGCAGAAAGCGCTCTGGAGGCGCCAAATACTGAAGGTAATGGTGACCTCACGGATCGGGTAGATTCTATCCAGTCTTCATAAAATGTTCCGTGCTTACTGTGAGTCCTCAGGCGCAGGTGGGTTCACGTCAGCATCATCTCGGAAACTGCGTAGCAGGGTAAGTGTCGTCAGCGTACTTAGAGATCTTGAATTGGTTTCATGTCTGTCGCATTGATGATAAAGGCTGAAGGTCCGACGACATCTGATCCCTGGACTACACTTGCGTTGGTAGCAACTGCCTCAGATAACTGCCCTCCGAATCTGGTTGCATGCTTCCTATCCTGCAGGAAGTTCACTAGCCAGTTCTGGATGGCGTCTGGTCGTTCCAGCTGTACAAACTTTTCAACGAGGGTGGAATAATGATGGGCAGTGTTGAATGCCTTTGAAAAGTCTAGTGCGACTACGTCACATAGATGATAGACATTGTTTTCCAGAAGGGCAGTGACCTGATGAAGCATAGCTATATATTATGGCTGAATGTGCTCATTCGAACAATGGAGTCGTGTAGAAGTGACCACTTGTCGTTTCTTCCCAAGACAAGACATGAATTCGTTTACCCTATTCCGAACTTCGTCGAATTCTCGCTGATGGATAGTTCCGTTTCTTAACAGTATATCAACAATAATTTTTCGACTCGTAATAGACCCAATGTCCAGAATCCTCATAGAATCCTCATTACAGTTTCTCAACAGTTTACCGCGTTGCGTGCGATGTTATCTCAGCAACAGTTCCTTGAATCGACTCTAAACGACGACCACAACTGGACGTGGACGGTCCCTAGTGGCAGTTTACCTTCGACTGCCCTGCTCCCCTATTTCAAAGTGGACAGTCCTTAGGCGCACTTTACCTTCGACTGCCCTACCCCCTATTTCAAAGTGGACAGTCCTTAGGCGCACTTTACCCAGAGATGGGCAGTAATTTAATTGGTGTAATAGAAATTACGTAATTTGAATTACAATTGTAATTGGTAATTTGTAATTTGTTGCTCTGGATCAATGTAATTTGTAATTCGTAATTGAATTACATTTTTTCATGTAATTTGTAATTTCAAATTACATCTGTAAAATCAAATTACTTTGAACAAACTAGAACCAGAGACTCCACAACCAGACCAGTTTTGAAAGCATCTTTTCACCTTCACTATAGTATTTCTGGAATGAAAAATAGTAACACTGAACTCTGAATGCTTAACAAAATTGGAGTCATTGTCAGAAGTAGTAGCAACAATTTTGTCATGTGTCAGACCGAGATCATAATGTATTAAATAGATGAGTTGCGCTACTCCATCACACGTGTGTGATCCAACAAAAGGTCTGCATGCTAAGGCAACTGAGCTTCGCTCAAATGCACATGCATCGATCCAGTGACAGGTTACTCCCATGTAGGCCTAACTTCTGTGTGTTTAGTAGACCAGACATCTGCAATTAAAGATATTATTTATACAATTTAATTCTGCACTTTCTTCATCTGTGCTGGAACGCAAACTCATTATAGTTTTGAAAGCATGATTGTAATTAGGTCAAACAGATGCCGATTATCGGATAACCTGTTCGAACAGTTGCTACTTCTTAGAGAATATTAAATAAACCGTTTAAAACACTCGAATATAAATGAACAGTGGAAACAAAGCATGTGTTTTCTGACTGAATTTCTTGATCCCAACTATGCATGTAATTTGTAATTTGATGTAATTGAAATTACGTAATTTGTAATTTGTAATTTCCCCAAAATTTCTAAAGTAATTTGTAATTTGTAATTCAATTACATTTTCCCAAGTAATTTGTAATTTGTAATTCAATTACATTTCACTGTGTAATTTGCCCATCTCTGACTTTACCTTCGACTGCCCTACCCCCTATTTCAAAGTGGACGGTCCCTAGTCGCACTTTACCTTCGACTGACCTACCCCCTATTTCAAAGTGGACGGACCCTAGTCGCACTTTACCTTCGACTGACCTACCCCCTATTTCAAAGTGGACAGTCCTTAGGCGCACTTTACCTTCGACTGCCCTACCCCCTATTTCAAAGTGGACAGTCCTTAGGCGCACTTTACCTTCGACTGCCCTACACCCTATTTCAAAGTGGACGGTCCTTAGGCGCACTTTACCTTCGACTGCCCTACCCCTATTTCAAAGTGGACAGTCTCTAGTGGCAGTTTACCTTCGACTGCCCTACCCCCTATTTCAAAGTGGACGGTCCTTAGGCGCACTTTACCTTCGACTGCCCTGCTCTCCTATTTCAAAGTGGACGGTCCCTAGTCGCACTTTACCTTCGACTGCCCTACCCCCTATTTCAAAGTGAACGGTCCCTAGTGGCAGTTTACCTTCGACTGTCCTGCCCCCCTATTTCAAAGTGGACAGTCCTTAGGCGCACTTTACCTTCGACTGCCCTACCCCCTATTTCAAAGTGGACGGTTCCTAGTGGCAGTTTACCTTCGACTGCTCTACCCCTATTTCAAAGTGGACGGTCTCTAGTGGCAGTTTACCTTCGACTGCCCTACCCCCTATTTCAAAGTGGATGGTTCCTAGTGGCAGTTTGCCTTCGACTGCCCTGCTCCCCTATTTCAAAGTGGACGGTCCCTAGTGGCAGTTTACCTTCGACTGCCCTACCCCTATTTCAAAGTGGACAGTCCCTAGTGGCAGTTTACCTTCGACTGCCCTACCCCCTATTTCAAAGTGGACGGTCCTTAGACGCACTGCTGACCATCGTTCAACCAAACTATAGAGTTTATGCTGGTAAGGAGAGAGTAGTCTGCACTGAGGACAAACCTGTTGGCTTTTTAGTACTTGGATCATCAGATGCCGTTGACGTCATCATGCCATTGATGGAATGATGACAAAGGGATCGCCGCAATACGCATGGACGCTCTGATGTGCACCTATTACATTTCATGCAGCTGTTTCTGGCCGTACATCTCTTCACTCTACAGTACACGATGATCTGTTTCTTCTCCCATCCAGTACTTGCATAATGCAACACACGAGCTTCGCCTTGATTGGCAACTCATGCTGGACCTGAAAGCAACCACCCACGTTAGAGAGATTCTCGGTGCTGTCAGAAAATTAAACGAACTAGATTAACATGAAACCTGGAACACGAGCTCCTCCTCCTCCTCCTCCTCCTCCTCCTCCTCCTCCTCCTCCTCCTCCTCCTCCTCCTCCTTCTCTCCCTCCTTCTTTCTATGCCCCTTTTGCTCAAGCGGTTGAAGATCGCTCGGTTTCACAATGGTCTTGTGCTGTTTGGTCGGGGACCTCGTGCTTAGGAGTGAAGTGGCGCTATATAAAGCACATTAAGATGTGCACTTACGATTACGACTAAGCTTTTGTTTGTGTGGGACACCGTTTCCCAGATGAAGGAGGATGTCTGCCATTGCAGCTCAATGTTAAAACTAATCATAACAGATTAATTAAAGTGCTGCGATTATTGAACGAAGTTGAAGAAACCTTTGAACTGATTTACCTGTCAATCAGTAATTAAGCGGATAAAATGTTTAGATTTAACCTCAGTATTATCAGCTGATCGTACACGTAATCAGCTGCTACAACGCAGCAGACGACAGCCAACTGCTTATTATGAAGAGAGTCAGAGGCCAGTTAACATGGCTGTAGTTCGACGACCTATACGACGACGATATAGGTCGATAAGGTGACTGATTAATGTCTTCTTCGTTGCTTATACCTTAAACGAAGTTCCATAGGTGACTGGTTGCTATTCACGAACGACTTATCTCGCTACATACATGTATATCCAAATACACAACTGACGTCAATGCATAGACTTAGAAAAAAACGGTACAGGTTTTTCTACAGTAAGCGCCTGGCCTCTACCGTGCTACTCTCTCAGCTCTCAATATGCAGGCATTTATATATTTATGTATAAATGTATGTATGCATGTATTGTATGTATAAATGTATGTATGTATGTATGTGTGTATATATGTCTGCATGACTTACCTGTCAATCAGACTCTCTTTTCCTTCTGTCGTGTATACATGCATGCATGCATGTATGACTGTATGTATGTATTGTATATGTATGAGGGTATGTATGTATATGTATGAGGGTATGTATGTATATGTATGAGGGTATGTATGTCTGTATTCTATTCTATTATATTTAGGGACTTATAAAGCGCCTCTCGCAGTGCAACCTAATCAGAGGCGCTTCCAGTGCGAAGGGCCCCTCGAAAAAGAAAAGTTTTAAGAGAACGAGCAGAAACAGTGGTACCCCCAGATAACATCACAGCACGAGTTAAAGCAGGCAGGTCATTCCACAGCAAAGGTCCAACAGAGGCATAGGCACGATACTGTGCTGTGGCAGTCCGAGACCGAGGAACTAGAAGGTCATGATGGTCAAAAGAGCGGAGAGGACGTCCAGAGGTAGCTGAGATAGGCCGTCTCATAAGATCACAGAGGTAGCGTGGATCTTGACCCAAAAACGTTTTACACGTAAGAAAGAGAATTTTAAACTGAATCCGAGCAGTTAGAGGAAGCCAATGAAGGTCCTCAGTCATGAAAGTCGAAATATGGGAGAAACGAGGTAGGCGGGCAATCAAACGAGCAGCAGCATTAAGTACTGATTGGAGTGGAGCCAGACGGAGTTTTGGTAGGCCCATAAGTAATGAGTTACAGTAGTCAATGCGTGAACAGACAAAGGCATGAACCATGGAAGAAACAATCGGCGAGGGGACAGATCGTCGAATGGCACGTAGACGCCGCAAGTGATAAAAACTGGACCGAGAGAGATTAGAGATATGTGCAGAGAAAGAAAGAGTACTGTCAAGAGTAACACCCAGGTTACGGACATTTGTCGAGAAAGTAAATTGAGGGAATTGCTTGGCAAGTAAATCGTAATCAAGTTTAATTAGCTGTCTGCGAGTGCCAAGCCAGATCAATTGAGTCTTGGAAGAGTTGAGTGAAAGACGATTAGAGGACATCCAACAATTGAGATCAGCAGAAAGAGATTCAATAGATTGGGAAAGAGCAAGCTGATGAGAAGAGGGGCCATGAACAAAGGCCTGGACATCATCAGCATAGAGGTGACCAGAGGCCGAGTGTTTAGCAAAGAGAAGAGGAATATCGGCTGTAAACAAGATATAAAGAAGTGGACCCAGCACAGATCCTTGTGGGACTCCAACTTTAACAGGTACCCATGAGGTGCGGGAGTCTCCTAAAATAACCATTTGAGTACGATGAGTAAGATAGGAGCGAAACCAAAGAAGAGGAAGGCCACTAAGACCAAAGGAAATTTCAAGGCGATGTAATAGAATATCATGATCTACCATATCAAATGCTGAAGATGCATCAAAAAGTGCTAAGAGAGTAACGTGGGATTTATCCATAGCAGAATAGATGTCAGAGAGAAGAGCGAGAAGAGCAGTTTCAGTTGAGTGGTGAGCTCTAAAGCCAGATTGTCTGGGCGGTAGAAGGCCTGACTGCTCAAGGTAAGGAAGAAGTTGCAGAGAAACAAGTCGTTCTAAAGTCTTTGAGAGAAAGGAGAGATTTGCAATAGGGCGATAGTTTTGGCATATGCTAGAATCCAGGTTGGGCCTCTTAAGAGTGGGAAACACAATAGCACGCTTCTGGGATGCTGGGAGGAGACCTTCTGAAAGAGACCTATTAAACAAGTAGAGGAGGAAGGGAACAATGTCATCTAGTACATCTACTGTAACAAACGGGGGAAGGGGGTCAAGTTCACATGATTTTAAATTAGATGTAGAAAGCATATGACGCAGTTCAGATTCAAGGATAGGTCGAAAGTACTTGAACACCGACTCAGTAGAAGTGTAGGAAGGCGGTGGTGAACCAGCTGTGGAATTTCGGAGCCCATCCAGTTTAGTTGTAAGCATCAGTAGAAAAGCGTCCGCTGAGAAGGAAGGATTCGCGGATGTAGCCTACGAGAGGATCGTCCCAGTAGACCGGAGATAGTGGACCAGAGACGTTTAGGATTCTTTGAGTTCCTGTTGACCAAATCCTCCCAATACGCCGCTTCTTTCTGACGATAGAGACGGTGAATGGAGCGCAGTTGATTGATCCAAACGAGACGATCGGCTGGATCTCTAGAACGACGAAAACGTCCGTATGTATGTGTGCATGTATGTATGTATGTATGTATGTATGTATGTATGTATGTATGTATGTATGTATGTATGTATGTATGTATGTATGTATGTATGTATGTATGTATGTATGTATGTATGTATGTATGTATGCATGTATATATGTATGTGTGTCTGTCTATCTGTCTGTCAGCCTTTCTGTGTCTGTATCTGTGTATGTCTGTCTGTCTGTCTGTCTGTCTCTGTCTATCTCTCTATCTGTCTCTGTCTCTGTCTGTCTGTCTCTGTCTCTGTGTCTGTCTGTCTGTCTGTCTGTCTCTGTGTCTGTGTCTGTCTGTCTGTCTGTCTCTGTGTCTGTCTGTCTGTCTGTCTGTCTGTCTGTCTGTCTGTCTGTCTGTCTGTCTGTCTGTCTGTCTGTCTGTCTGTCTGTCTGTCTGTCTGTCTGTCTGTCTGTCTGTCTGTCTGTCTGTCTGTCTGTCTGTCTGTCTGTCTGTCTGTCTGTCTGTCTGTCTCTCTCTGTCTGTCTGTCTCTCTCTCTCTCTCTCTCTCTCTCTCTCTTAATTCACTTTTCATGCGTTAAGACTCTCTTTTTCTTCTGTCGTCTGTCTTGGTTAGTCTGTGATTGTTGGTCGATAATAACGTTGTATGAATAAACATTTGGCCAATTATTGATGGCGTTTATTTCTATCTCTGATTCAGCTTCTCTTGAAGACAACGAAAGAGCGGAGACGCCAGACCACGTCCATGAAAATGCTCTCGTAGGACAAGGAACTAAGGAAGATTCAGATAGGAAATCCTCCGTTTCCAGCTCCTCAGTTGAGAAGAAAAGCATCGATGGAAATGATTCTGACGTGGCCTCAGCAGCAGCATCAGCCAACAGCGAAGGAATGGCGGCCGTGCCAAGAACGATCGGATTAATCGGTGCCATCTCGTTCATCGTCGGAACTATCATCGGTCTGTCCGCTCCTCATGCTCCTCATCCTCATCTTACTATGTCATAGTTGCTGCTGCAATCGTAGTCGTACACTTTCAATTTACAAACTCTGCTCAAAAACTAAGCGCATTGCACCAGCTTATGCACTAGCACTGCGTATTGTCAGATACGAGACCTTAAGGACCGAGACCAAGACTGAGACAGGAACCAATACGTACATGCCCCGAGACCGAGACGAGTCCAAGACTTTAGCCTAACAGTCCAAGACAATCCCAAGATGTTGCGTCTTCGATTGTAGTTCAATATCGAGAGACCCAGTAGATAGGCCTCTAAAACGAGACCAAGTCCAAAATGTATCTCAAAGTGTATTTTACTCACATAATCAACATCAGTTTTGTTACTGCTACAGGCCTACAAGAGTCAACTTCAAAGGTTACTTATGTATGTAACACTGAGTGGAGTTGATTAATGCCGATTAGACCTTCATAAATGACATTGCCATAGTCAACCTTCGTGCATATAATCGTAATCGTAATCGTAATCTCCAAACTTCTAAAGCAGGGGTGGGCAACTGGCGGCCCGCGGGCCGGATCCGGCCCCCGGGGACCTTTGAACCGGCCCTTGGCATGTCTTTAATATTAGCACTGTACCTGGCACTTTGGGGACCTTTTATCCGGCCCTAGTTTGGGAACCTTAATCCGGCCCTACACAAGTGAATTTCTGTACATAGACCGACATTAAAACATCTGTTTCTTATTTATTAAAATTCCGGCCTCTAGTCTATTACAGTTTTTTAGTTTACTACTCAGTCATCAATGTAATCTACTCTGCATGAAACAAGACCATAAGTGGGTAGGGTCGCTACTTTAGAAACCATCTCTCAAAACTTTTCAAACGAATACTGTGCATTTTCGAATCGATGTTTACTGATTCTGCTAATAATCATGAAGTGCACAGAACAAATAACTATTGAAAGTAGAGTTCCAGGCCCGGTTTGCTGATTTCCTGCTCATGAACTAGTCCCAAATTGTTTGAATCTCCCTTTTCCATCTGTGGCATTCTATGCCAATTCAGCACCAAACTTTATGCAAATAAAATTGATTGAACTCCAAGGCAACTGTGAGTTGGAAAGGAAATTTTGTGAGGTACCCCTATTTCAGTCCTACAAACTGTACAATTCTCAGGATTCTAACCCTTCACTTAAATTTTCATAGCCTGCAACTGGTTGCTCTGTTTCCATGCACGGTGCACCTATATTTGTGAACAGTTAATTCTTATCAAAGATGAAACTAACAAAGTGCAAAAATAGATGCAGACTAACAGATGACAATCTCTCCAATGAACTTCGAACTTCAATGAATTGCCACTTCGAACATTAAAGCAAACATTGACGATTTGTGTCGTGAGGAGAAGTGCCAGATTTCACATTAAATATAGCACACCAAGCAAATGAATACTTTATACAGACAAACAGCTTTATGTATTTTTAAAACTTAATAGGGGCCTAAAACATTTTTTTTCAATTTTTAATGTGAGACTTATGTCTTATTAGAGACTTATTAGAATAATTAGATTTTCGTCATAAAAATTATCTTCCTTTGCTATAACGGTTTTTCTGTAATATTTAGTTTGTATCTGCAAAAATTAGCTCGCGATTGGCATACGGCCCCTGAGCTGCTCTTAAAACCGTAGGGCGGCCCTCTGTTAAAAGAAGTTGCCCATGCCTGTTCTAAAGCGCCACTCGAAAGCCAAGCGCAGGGCACCAGCTTATTCACGAGCGCTGCGTCTAGTCAGAAGGGTTGTCCAAAAGAGTAGTCCGAGGAGGTCCGAGTCCGGTTTCCAGAGGATCAGAGGGGTCAGAGTAGCTGATATGAATGCATGCATGCACCAGGGTTGGTCCAATCTGAGTCATAAGCAATAACTTCCTCGAGTTTGAGCATCTAGAGTCTGATGCCGCAGATTGCTGGCACCTGGCGATGCATTTCATTGCTACCATTTGTCGGTTCTTGAAAGAACCGAGCCCCGATGTATGTAACACGTTCTTACTGACACTTCTAAGGTTTTATTTTTCATCCCGTTTCAATAATTTAAAGATTATTTATTGAGCCAATCTAATCTGACGACGTCCGTAGCATTGTTATCATACAGGTAAAAGTCGATGCTTGCTCTAATCAGAAATATCCTAATTAGTAGGACAAATCCAAGGCGGATAATACAATACAATAACCATAACCTAGAATGTTTGGAGCAAATAAATTGATGGTTATCATCAATTTATTGCTCCAAACATTAACAAAGTAACATTTCGCTGGACAAAGAAGATCTGTTGGTCACAAAAGGGAACACAGAAGGGACCAGGGTCCCGCTAATATTCATTTCTTTGATAGACGAATAGGAGGCGATAAACCTTCAAGCTACTGTGTCTATGTTCCAGGTTCTGGAATCTTCATATCGCCGAAAGGAGTGGCCGAGGGATCTGGAAGCGTCGCATTCAGTCTGTGCAGCTGGGCCATCTGTGGAATCATTTCCATGTTAGGTATACGCCGCATAACTGGCAATCTTTAAGTCATTTGACATTCTGAAGTTCCTCCTAGAATGCACATCGCTAGTAATTGTAGAGGTCATCAAGAACAGCCAGTTAACTTGTCTTCACATATAAAATCTTGTCGATATTGGCGGTTAACAAGACCAACAAATAATAATTACATGTAAGAGTTGTATTGCATTGTATCTGAACATTTACAAAGCGCCTCTCGCAGTATGAACTATTCAGAGGCGCTCGCAGTGTAGAAGCCCAGCCGTGGAAAGAGAAACGTTGACAAATGAGACGATGAACTGATCTACATTGAAGTATGAGGAACGAGACTTTAAGATGGTCGAATGAAGCGTCCGCAGCAGATACGATTATGCTCAGTTCCAGTGATTGATCAGACCTCTTCTTATCTCATAATAAGACCTTGTGTGAGACAAGGTCTTATTATGAGATAAGAAGAGGTCTTTTACATAATGAACACAAAGACGGACGAAGAAGCTGTGCTAAGAAGCCGTCTTCTCATAGCGGGCTGGTCGCTAGGAATCCCTGTCGCTAAGAGGCTATAGTTCGCAAGAACCTTGTTGCTCACTCATTGAAATTGTTTGGCAAGACTTGTTTACTATCGATCTAGTTGCTTTGTTACATACGGTCAGGACGCAAAAGAGCTGTTTGTCGCTAAGTAGATGGTTGCTGGAGGGAACCGAGTTCAGAGTGGAATTGATGAAAAGTGCATGAGCCAACGAATTTCCGCTGAACCTATGAAAATCGTGCAACCGTTGTAACGCATCATGAGTCGCCCATATAAGCGGACGATTCTATTCCTTTCTTGATAGATTTATTTAACGTCTTTATTCTTGTTGTTGGTTCTGTCTGTTTATAGGTTCAGTCTTTGTAATGGATAATCCACTCAAATGAGCCATATTAGTATCTGCGTTCCTTCGTTTAATAATGGGGTTTGAGCATTCACTCGGTCAGAGAATTTTTGATTTCTCTGCATTTTTCATAGTTTGGAAGAGGCAAATTCACTCAGTCTGGTTCCAGTTGTGGCTTTCTCGCTTGACCCTTTTCTGTTACTACTGACTACGCTTATGATTCACACCAGCAACGCAATCATATTCTCTCATTTAATTCTCACGGGTGTTTACTTTTGTTCATTCTCACACTTCTGGTACGCATGTTAGCGTAAATCCAGGTTCAACCGTAACCATGTAGCCTTAATCTGGGTCTGTGCTTAAATCTGTACATTAACTTCTTGTTCAGCAAAGGATTTCTTTAAGATCCTTTGCTAAACAGGACCTTGCACTGCACAGTCCAGCATAGTGCCTACTAACTGAAGACATGGATGCCTGATCCTTGTCTTCCTCCGCTTCTTTACCGTAAGTACTTGAACACCTTCCTCACTGTTCTGTTCAACTGTTCGATCCGTGAGGCGTGCCTACCCGTCTCACAGAAAAGCTCCGTTCTCCTACCAGTTTTGAAGCGCGATGGTCTGGATCAAAGTGATCCAGCAAACTATCGCCCCATTGCTAACGTAGCTTTTCTATCTAAAATATTGGAACACATTGTTGATAACCAGCTGATTACTTATCTAGATGTTAATGAATTTATTCTGTCGCAGCAGTCGGGTTTCCGTCGGAATCACTCCACGGAGACTCTCCTGCTTCGGCTTTTGTCAGACTTCTATAGCGCAATTGTTCTCTTTGACGTAAGCTCTGCCTTTGACTCTGTAGACCACTCCATTCTCTTGCAGCGACTCTTCACTGCCTTTGACTCGGTGAACCAGCCTCTTGAATGGCTTAGATCTTTCTTAACTGACCGCTCAAACTGTGTAGTTCTTGGTTCGTCCAAGTCTCTTTGGGTCCCTGTCCCTTTTGGGGTGCCTCAAGGTTCTGTACTGAGCCCTCTGCTATATCTTCTTTATACTGCTTATGTCTGCCTCTTGCTGGCGTCTCAGAGGCTTCTCTACCAACTATTTGCCGATGGGATAGCTTGGCTATTAGGCAGCGCCGTGCAAGCCTACATCCACACCCGTTCGGCGGATGCGGTGGCTACTGTAAGCCAGATGTGTCTGACTATGGATGTCCTCTCTTCTTGGATGGTCTCCAATCGGCTACTCTTAAATCCCTCTAAAACACAACCCATTTGGCTGGGTGGCCGTAGGCAACTTCAGGGTATCGACTTTTCCCAACTTACCTTGCTCTTTCCTCACATAACCTTTTCATGCACAGTTCGTGATCTGGGTCTTACTCTTGACTCTGAGCTTACTTTCTCTCAACATGTGAACATGGAGCATGGATTTGTTATTATCAGCTTCCAGCTTCGTCAGCGTCGAGTGGTCTCTCTCTCTCTCTCTCTCTCTCTCTCTCTCTCTCTCTCTCTCTCTCTCTCTCTCTCTCTCTCTCTCTCTCTCGCGATGCGGCTGTGGTCCTTGTTCACGCCTTCGTTACTAGTCGAATTGATAACTGTTGCTCCTTACTTGCTGGCCTTCCACTTGGGGTTCTGAGACGACTAGATCGAGTTCTACGCTGCTCGTCTTATTGGATGGCTTCCTAAGTTCTCTTCTGTCTCTGCATACATGCGTGATGTGTTGCACTGGCTGCCTGTGTCTCAGCGGATCTCATACGCATTGCTGCTCTGGTTTCTCGTTGCGTTCTTGGCTGTGTTCGACGTTGCAGCGCGCTTCGCTCTGCGCCGAGGGGTCAGCTCCTGGTTCCATGGGATAGCTTGGCTATTAGGCAGCGCCGTGCTTTTTCGGTTGTGGGTTAATGACCTCTCGCTTAAGCTCTGCTCTTTACTTGTGAGCCATCTGACAGGGTTCTACAAATCCATCAAGTCTTTTTTCTTTAGTCGTGGCTGGGCCGGGAGCGCTTCTGAGTATATAAATGCTCTGAATGAATGATTGAATTCTGCATGATCGTGGTTATCCACTGAACTGTTATTGCAAATATCTTTGTTCAGACGTGATTCTGATTACAATTGCTATTATTCGTGTGTGCCTGTGCGGGGATACGTAACATATGTACATACAATATAATAAATTACTGTTTTAGAACGGTTCGCTATGGATATATTGAACAGACGGCGTTTCTTTGTTTCTAACAGCTGCCCTGTGCTATGCCGAAATGGGGTGCGTCATCAAAGCATCTGGAGCTGACTATGCTTTCCTGGACGCTGCTTTTGGCTCCGTACTGTCCTTCATCTTCTCTTGGTGTTGGGCAATGCTTCTGAAACCAGCCAGCCTGGCCACTCTGTCGCTGACGTGTGCCCAGTACCTCCTGACACCGTTGTTCAATGATGGATGTGGTACTGTTCCAGAAGACATCAAGAAGATTCTGGCAGTTTTCGTTCTACGTAAGAAACATCACACTGCTTCTATCCCATTCAGTCCAAGGTTTATGTTTAATGTTATATATTAATATATATATATATATGCAATATACGCAATATATATATATATTTATTACGTGTTTATTACTAATTCAAACTGACACAACGCAGTATGATTATGCTTTCTTGAACGGATGATTACAAGTTGTTACAGGAGTCGAATGTAACCGTATGGAAGCCATGCAAAGCGCCCATCACGTCCTATTGCTCATTTCACCAACATCACTATATATATATATATCATTCAGAGCATATCTCGACCGCGCACCTGTAATTCCTTTCCTTCTCATGTAGTCACGTAGACCAAGGAAATTTGCGAAAACTACCGTCAAAACGTACAAAGTCCACTCGATGTCAAACCAGGTAAACGCCGGCACATCGCGAAGATGTGCCGGCGTTTACCTGAGTTTGACATCGAATATATATGTATATATATATATATATATATATTATGCGTATATATGTATATATATACATATATATACATATATATATTCGTTTATTTTAAAAGAGACAAATCTGGGTGGCACATAGCACCCAGTTACATGTCGAAGCATAAACGAGACAAATTAATGAAAAGAGTTAACAGAACTCTGTCAGTGATCACGGGCAAAGAGGACTCTAGGGATTTGTGGGGCGCGGTGGTGTAGGTATGTTCGGTGCCTTGCAGCCGGAGGGTTGCGGATTCGAATCCACCTCAAGCCGCCGCGTATGGACCCTGGGCAAGTCCTTCACTCACAATTGCTCATGCGCTTCGGCGTGAAACTCCGATTCAGTGTCTGCGCTGTAGTCGGGAGCGCCTCTGAGTAGAAATATTGACGGGGCGCTATAACAAGTGACCTTAATAAAATAAAATAAATAAATAAAGTTTTTAACATCCTTTTCTGGTAACACAAATGGATGCTGTCTAGGTTGTAACGAGTTTTGGCGAGAGGTGGAAAGAGGCTCCTCAGAACGTGATTCTCATTCTGTATCACATTACTTAGGAGCCTAGCATCGGCTCCAGCCGCTAACTCCTCCATATTGGGTGACGTCGCCGGAAGGAACCCTAGTCGCCGCATCCGGTTCAACATCCGCTCCATCCTAACTCTGTCTTCGCCCAGAAAAGGATGTTAACAACTTTATCCCTAGAGTCCTCTTTGCCCGTAATCACTGACAGAGTTCTGTTAACTCTTGTCACCCTCTCCAGGCTGGGGCAGAGTAGAGGAGCCTCGCGACCGATGTGGCTCGAGCGACTTCTTGCAGAGCCTCAGAGGACAGGCTATGCGCCCTTAATATACGTAATGCGTAGAGCGCTCTTGAGTATCCCCTCAGCAGATCGGAAACATGTTGTGTTGTTCGAAGATTGTCCTGGAGGGTTACGCCTAAGATTCGCATTGATGTTACTCTCTCCACATCACTGATCCGATCGGGTGGTAAACTCAATTCGCCGTCTGGCAATCAGCATTTCACTGGACTTTCCGGTATTAAGACGCAGGTTGTTCTGCTCTGCCCAATGCTCTACGTGTTTCAGCTCTTCTTCGATGGTAGTTCTCATTTTTTGGCCG
>JACEVL010000783.1:832279-904779 GCA_020284085.1 Aporrectodea caliginosa
TGCCCCGAGGTACACATAATCCATCAGGGATTTCAAGATTAATTAAATTGTTAAAAGTCTGGAACGGTTAGAACTCCTCCTCGGGCTCGGGCAGAAGGCTGGCAAAGCTACCGCAGATTGGGGAACGGACATTATCCGCCCGGACATTGTCCCCCGGATATTCCCCCCTCCCCGATTTTCCGTAGGACATTATCCCCGGACAAAATACCCCTCTGTGTAAATAGCATAGATAGTCTGCATGTCATTGATAAACCTTAAGTGCCGTTTTTGGTGGCTATTTCATTCAGGTGTAGGCCTAAACTTAAGACTTGTTAATGTCACTCAGTTCAAAAACAGTACGAAAGTTAAGACTTGTTAGTGTCAATCGGTGAATCAGTTATAAAGTGAAGACTAGTTAGACTTGGACATAGCATCCGATTTTAGAATTGTTGGCAATTTTTCAGCTATGATACACTTTTGTTAGCAACTAACATACATTAACACGTTTTAACTTAAAATTTATATGACACTAACAAGCCTTCACTTAATAACTGAAGAACTGATTGACACTAACAAGTCTCTGGTTCAATGAAATAAAAACTTAATTTAATCAATGCAGCTTCTATTTACGGAAACACTTATACATCTTATAAATCAAACTTCCATTTAGGCCAACAATTATTTTCATCATTTTCCTGCATTTCCGCAAGAATATTATACTATTATATCTTAGACTGGGGGGATTATGTCCTACCTGGGGGGGACAATGTCCGGGGGACAATGTCCGGGGGATTATGTCCAGGGGGATAATGTCCTACACTCCCGCAGATTGCAACAGCGTTAAAGCGCTGTATTTATAGAGATATACGTTGGAACAAGTATGTGGCTTCGCTTTGGTCTCCTGATACAAGAACTAAAAGTCTCCCGATGTCGGTGATCTGCGTGGACTCTTTCCTCCAAGCCGCCCCCACCTCCGCTATGAGCTAAGACCGAGGCCACACGGTTTCCTCCTCCCAACCAAGGACGATCGAAATTTCATATCACGTGTATTATTTAAAAATATCTACTAAATACATTATCTCCGGTCTGTACCATATTGGTTGCCCTAACTAACATTGCCACCAGCCTATAATTCTTCCTTAGTTAGAGCAGAGATAATATTTGCTATCTCAACCCATTTAATAACTAACTGTCAGAGCTTAGACAATTTTTCCTATCTGTTACCTGTAACAAGTTGCGACCTGTTAGCTTGGTGTTGTGAATAAACGAAATTGATTGATTGATTGATTGATCAGGGACATGCAGGCGGCGCCCATGGGGCCCAGCGTTTCGAAAGCCAGAGGCACAAATTATTATTATTATTATTATTATTATTATTATTATTATTATTATTATGTCTGGAGATGACCCTACTCGTCGTTGTCCTGGTTGGTGAAAGTGCCTCGGAACGCGATTGCGTTATAGCGCTGTATCGTTAATGAGATGCGCTGGTAAAGGAAGGATGTTCCTCGTGGGTCCCCAGTGACCACACCAAGTTTTTTTCCTAGGTCAGAGAGAAAGGCCTGGCCTTCGTGGTTTATCGGACCCATGGTCTCGAAGCAGACAGCGCTTGGTATTTATCATGTTTGCGAGCTGCTGCTCTTTCGGCCGCCGCTTCGACTGTCTGGGAGGTGTCTGACAAGTAAGACGCGGCCATGGTGTCAGTCACGGTCGCATCCCAGACCAGGCATCGGCCCATCCGCCATGGGACCAGGGTAAGGCCATCGGGTCTTCCGCCGTCAGATCTCATCAAACCTGCTGGTTCCTTGGTTGACGGAGAGCCCACACGGATCAAGCCTCGATAGACCAAGTCATTCAAGGATGCATGTCTAGGGAGTCTGCCTGGACCCAGAGCGCAAGAGACCCCGTGTAGGCCATCAGCGGCCACCGGGGCGACACATGGGCATTTGTGTGGTTCGCCCAGAGGGATCCCCAGCCGAGGGCCGACCGCCACCCTGATTGCCTCATCATCCAACCTAAGTCCGCAGTTGGCGATGGGCAAAGCCAACAACCAGTCGCCGGTGTCACGAAATAGAGTATCACCCATTAGAATTATATCCCCTTAGCGAAATTAAGTATCCGGCCGGATGAATCTGAACGTGAAGGACTATCCCCCCTCGTGCGAAAGTATCCCCATGAGTCGTACGAAATCATCCCCCATTCAAAAAGTATCCCCCTGTAACTTAATTACAAATTGTGCTATTTAAGTCAATTTAGAACCACAGTTGGTAAAAACGGTTAAAACTTAAAACTGAATCATAAACGAAAAACGTAGTCCTTTCAACAACAACAACAACAAATAAAACACGGAAAAACGGGACAAAAGAAACTAGAAAATAATTTCACTCTGTTACATCTTGTACTGCATTTTGAAAGTAAAAACTGTATTTAAACAATTTAATTTTAATCAGCAAACAACCCAACTAAGCAGTGCATATATTAACTGTATAACTAAGATATGCCACAGTAGTTTTAGGATTTGTCCCAGTGGTTTTGGTGATTTTCCCAGGTAATACTCTACTTTCGATGTTAGTTTCCAATAACATTGAAAGTAGTGCAGCAGACTTTGTCCCAGTAGTGCAAACCCGTTAAAATATGCACTGCAACTAAGTAACATTAATCTACAACAATTATTTTATTTTTATATGTTTTTTAATAAGAAATTGATAAATTGAAAATATTGAAATCTTTCCTAATTTAATTTGTAAACATAAGTCCACGTAGGCTAGTCCATGCTGACTAACATAAACTAGCATAATTATTAAAAAATTAAACATTTTGAGTATAGAGTGTAGACTAGCTTACTTTATTAAAACTGGAAGGCCTACTTACAATTTTTACTTATATAAAACTTCATATGGAGTAACATAAGTCAGTTTAGAAATTCAAATAACTTTTATAAATTTTATTTCTGGTACTGTGCTATTTATTTCTCAAATGATGACATTAAATAGTTATGCAATTACCTGAATCCTTGAAAGAACGGAGACAACGTAGGGGATTGCAGACAAAATGCAATTAAGACTCAGTGTCATGAAAAGAGACTAAGGTGCTAATTAGGTGAATTGGTAGCGCGCGCTTCATATCGGTCGTTTCGTATCTATGGGTACACCAGCAAAGTCATTGAAGCCATTTGAGGCAACGAACCCACTTCAGAGGCTCTTGTGTTCTGTGTGCTCTTGTAATCTCACGTTAATTAAGCAATGCCTCAAAGTTAATCCATTCGCATAATTAGTTGCGTGAAGTTCTGATGCGATGGAAGTGTCTAAAAGAGGGAAGACAAATATCAGCAGGCACAAACGACAGTGTACGGATAAGGGAATAAGCCCGGGCCCCAGGGCATATTTTAACTGTTTAAGTGGTGGGACAAATGTCCCACCACTGCTTGGATTTGTTCCACCACTGATTTGAGAAAAGGTATTGCGCGTGAGCGCGAAAAATTTTTTCACCCTTTTTTCAATGACAATTGCTACTCTCACCAGGTATTTGTCCCACCACTTCAAATTCACTAAAATATGCATCACTCAATAAGGTGCTAATTAGGTGCCTTAAGTAGCTCGCGCCTGATATCGGTCGTTTCGTATCTATAGGTACACCAGCAAAGCCATTGAAGCCATTTGAGGCAACGAACCCACTTCAGGGGCTCTTGTGTTCTGTGTGCTCTTGTAATCTCACGTTAATTAAGCAATGCCTCAGAATAAGTCCATTCGCATAATTACTTGCGTGAAGGTCTTGATGCGATGGAAGTGTACAAAAGGAGAAAAACAAATATCAACAGCCATTTGTCGTCCTTCTTTTAAACGACACGAACTTCGCTGTCCAGACCAGAAGAAAATTTTCAGGATGATAGAAATGACTCACTCTGCCCCCTTCGTTACGTCACTGCTCGGGACCTCTGGAAGTAATGCCCTCACGCCACTGGAAGAGTGGCTCAGGTATTGTATTGTAGGCCTATCTATCAATTTATATAGTACCTCTCGCAGTGCACACCGATCAGTGGCGCTCAAGTGGGAATGGTCCGCAGTGCAATGCCACAGTGGTGTCAATGAGTGAAAAGATTTATACGCAAAAAGGAAACAAGCTGACTTGAACAACTTTTGCACAAACGTGTCAAAGCAGCAAACATTAAGAATGAATTTAAAAAGCATGATTAACTAATGTTGTCAGTTCTATAATCAATAGGCCTACGTCAAAATTATTCGCCCTCATAGAGCCGTTAAGCAGTTGAACTGAATTTATGATCTGAAAGAGCTCATTAACTTTAGTGGAAAAGTGGTTCAAATTGAACATTTAGAAATGGACTTTTGAACTTGAAAGCTCACTTAGAGTCACTTGCTTTAAATATTTCTGGCTTTGGATTTTGATTAAAATATTATATTCATAAATTATACGCATAAAAAAATAATACCTTATACCTGTGCATTTTTATCCCCCGGGGGATAATTTCACACGATGGGAGATATAAATGGTTTATCCCCCCGGATATTCTATACCGGTATAGTCCATCCGGGGGGATAATTTCATTCATCCCCCCGGATAGTCCTAGGACGGATACTCTATTTCGTGATACCGGTATTATTATTATTTTATTTATTCATTTTTTGGCCCGAGGTAGTTCTATTTCCTCAGGCTATTAAAACTATGTCCGAAGACACAGCTGGATGTATTTAGCGTTCTTCCTGGTGGTCTGGAACGGCCGATCACTCAACAAGTTCTTGCTGCTCAAAGGTGCCTCTGAAGGCAACGGCGTTAAATCGCTGGATGCAGACTGATAAGCGTTGGAAAAGGTGACTAGTTTCTTTAGGGTCCCCGGTGGTTTGGGTTATGAGGCGTCCCAAGTCCTTAATAAATCCATTCCATCGCTGTTAATGGGGCCCATGGTCTCGAAGGCCAGCGGAACAAAGAAATAGGTGCCTGCCAGCTGGATGTATTTAGCGTTCTTCCTGGTGGCTGCCACCTCCGCCGCCGCCCCCGCCGACGCAGATGTCGCCTGCAGGTATGACGGAGCCACGGTGTCGATCACCGTTGATTCCCAGATGAGACTCCGTCCTCTGCGCCATGGAATCAGCGCGAGACCATCTGCCATCCGATCTAGATAATCCGGGTGGTTCCTTGATATTTGGGAATCCCGCGCGTGTGAGGCTGCGACTGATTAGATCGTTCAATGCGGCGTGTCTGGCGATCCGTCCCGGTCCCAGTCCACAGGAAAGCCCGTGTGCTTCATCTGCCGTCACTCGAGCCCCGCATGGGCATGCGTGCGGCTCACATATGCCTGTCCCCAGGCGGAGTCCCACCGCAATTCTGACCGCCTCATCGTCCAGCCGCAGTCCACATGTCGTCACTGGGAGGGCGAACAGCCAGTCCCCTGCATGCGGTGCTGCGTTGCCCTGAGTCGCGCCTGGTGGTATGGATCGGCATGGACACTGCTCAGTTCGGCTGCTGCCTTCAGCATGAGCGGCCTGTCCCAACTTCATTGTTTGTGTGATGCTCCGTCGTCTGGGTGCGCCGTTCTACTCTCGTTGCACCATAGATGATCCATCTTCTCCACCCACTCGTCGGTGTCAGGGCAGGTGTTGCCCAGTAAGGAGGACTGAAGGTCTCGGGTGCTCGCAGCGGAAGCCAAAAAGGCGGGAAGCGCAAGCGAAGCCACACGACGAATGCCCAGTCCTCCCATCTTCACCGGCAATGATGCCTGTAGCCGTTCGACAAGGCGATGTCGAGGATTGCGTCCAAGCCGTTCCGAAGGAGTGTGTCGAATCTGTCCAGCAGGGCGTGTCCTGTGCACGGGCTGCATCTTAAGGTGTGCATCAGCTTTTGGGAGCTGAGTGAGCATCTGAGGAGGATCAGGGCATCGTGTTTGGCGATGGTCTCTAGTCTGGTTATTGCCAGCGCCAGTTCCGTGCATCTGCCCTCTAGGCATGTCGTCAAGGCCTCCTTGGTGGACAATGGTGCACCCAGCAAACAGGCTCTATCTGGTGAAACGACGGTGAAATGCTGGAAGACCTGGTCGGAGCTCCGCTTGTCAGGGTGATAGATGATTTCGCATTTTCTCTGGTTGAGTTGCAGCCCTAGCTGCTCACATCGCTGTTCCAGCAGTCTCACATCTTCCGCAACCATGGTTGCCCTTCCTCCCAGAGTTAGGTCATCCATGTAACCCAGCACCAGTGGTGACGACATATCCTGCAGTATTGGCTGCAGAGGAAGGCAAAAAAGCATTGGACCCAGCGGGTCTCCTTGTTGGGGTCCGACTTGTGACGAGATGGTATACGGTCCAAACCGGAGCTCTGAAGGCTCCGCGTATGCGAGGTGACAGAACGGAGCCAGCTCCGGCAGGACGTCATCTATCGAAGAGAGCATTCTGTCTCTGTAAAGACTATTGAACGCGTTCTTAAAGTCAAGCTTTACCAGGATGGACCCAGTTGGCATTGCTTCCAGGAAACGCCTCGCCGCGTGGACCGCCGCCTCTCCTCCCGGTATGCCCACCCCTACTTGCCTCGGTGCGAGGTAGGCGGTTGCCTTTGGGACCGCATAGGTGTTTGCACATTTGGATGCGAGTCTGCGCCAGTAATAGCCTATTACAATCGGGCGCAGACCTCCTGAATCTTTTCGGAGTGCCATGAGAGTGCCTCCAAAGAGGACAGGTCTAATCTGTTCCGGGCATTCGCCTGCCAGAAGGGGGTTGATCAGTCCGGTGATGGCGGAGATCAGCTCTGATCCTATTTCGGCGCAATTTACAAGGTCTGAAAGATGCTGGGGTCGCAGACCGTCCGGTCCCCCCGAGAAACCCAACGGGAAGGAGAGTATTTGTCCTACAACCTGTTCTTCTGCGGCTTGGTAAGGTGCAACTGTGCGTTTTGTCGTGATACAAGGCCGGTCAGACGGAGATTCGGGGTGTTTTGCGAGTAGCTCCTCCAAGGTCTCAGGGTCAGCCTTCACCGGTCTGTCGTTTGAGCACAGGATTCTTATAGCCACTCTGATGTTGCCGCCGCAGCCGTTGCGGTGGCCGCAGCCGCAACGGCTGCGGCCAACGCCTGGTCGTCAGCTGCTTTAGATCTTTCTTTATAGTTGCTGATGCTCGGGTTCTCTGAGAAGATTTCGTCCCTCTTAAGCTGCCAGGTTGTTTGGAAGTCATCCACTCGCTTCTTGATGGCTGATGACAGATTGTGGCGCCTACCTCCTCTTTTTGGTTGTTCTAAGATTGCAGCTCCAAAAGTTAGCGGCATCTGCCATGTGGTTGGATTTCTAGAGTCATTCAAGATTTTGTTGATGACAGTGGTAAGAAGTCTTCCAGTCTGTGGTCTGGCGGCTTATTATTATTATTATTATTATTATTATTATTATTATTATTATTATTATTATTATTATTATTATTATTAGACTATTATTATTATTATTATTATTATTATTATTATTATTATTATTAGACTATTATTATTATTATTATTATTATTATTATTATTATTATTATTATTATTATTATTATTATTATTATTATTATTATTATTATTATTATTATTATGGAGTGTTGGCTAAAAGTAGCTCTATTATCGATATCCTCTGTTGGATCTGTCCAGAGTTCGCCGCTCGTCGGCTCCCGGCAGCCTTGACATGGTGCCCTGGAAAGACTATTAGACTATTATTATTATTATTATTATTATTATTATTATTATTATTATTATTATTATTATTATTATTATTATTATTATTATTATTATTATTATTATTATTATTATTATTATTATTAGACTATTAGACTATTATTATTATTCTTTTAATGAAGCGCCTGACAAACACACTGCGCTGTAGGACGTTATGTACATGTTATGACGATTAGACAATAAACAAGAACACAATTACAGAAGACAAAGTTTCATTCATGCAAGGCGCAAGCTCATTGTACTTTTGCTGCCACCTAGGGAATGAAGGCATGAGCAACAACACACGAAACGCAGTACGTGTACAAAGAAAAATAGATTGTTTATAGATTATTATTGTTATTAGTATTAAGAGTTGAGGAATTAAATTGAGGAGCTGTAAAGTTGCGTGAGTCTCTATGACGTGGAATACAAGAATAACTTAGCTGACATTTGATAACATAGGTTCATTTGGAAAGTCTCCATTGAAAGGGGCTTGTGTAGCGAGGCTACGGTTTAAAATGCCTTGTTTATCTTAATTAATTTAATCTAAGAATTTAGTATAAGCTAATTAATTACAAGCGGCGTTAGGCGTTAATGATCAAGCAGCAACATGACATGAGCTATAATAATTTAAATAAGAGTCCAAACGGCTAACAACGACATCATAGATATGTGGACTGGTTACCATGGTAATTGGCGATGCCACCCAATTAAATCGTTTGGAATGCTATCACTAAGAAATTAGTCTGAGGGTCGATAAGAAACGGTCATAGGCCTAGTGTTATAAGACGTTATTAGACACCAGATAACTGTCATCGATCTAACTTCTAGTTACGCAAAAAAATTATTGATTTTTCATCAATCCAACTTCTATTTACGCAAAAAAATTATTTTCATCAATGCAAATTATTGTTTATGAGTTTTTGATCGTTTGAATAAGATACATTAAAATGGAGTTGACTGTAGGCCTACAGGGAAATAAATAATAAAATACGCTAAAATGGAGTTTGACCCAAATCCTATCCGAGGCGGATTTAATTTAGACCGAACCTAGAGTTTGAATTTTGAAAGAGACAGTTTGTGAACTTTCGTAAGTGCAACTAGTAGGCCTAAGACTGACGACAATAATTATTATACCTAAATTAAAGAATTCTGATTGGTGAAAGTGATTATCGGTTTCGTTGATAAACTCTGTATTGGTTGACACGAGTGGAACAAACTTAGAAGTTATCTGCAATCGAACTGCTATGACCTACATACTGTATTGTATTGTATTGTATTGTATTGTATTTGAACACTTGTTATAGCGCCCCTACCAGATTTCCCATTCAGAGGCGCTCCCGACTACTGCGCGAACGCTGAATCGGAGTTTCACGCCGAAGCGCATGAGCAATTGCGAGTGAAGGACTTGCCCAGGGTCCCTACGCGGCGGCTTTTGAGGTGGATTCGAACCCGCAAGGCAAGGCTGCAAGGCACCGAACATACCCCTAAACCACCGCGCCCCAGTTGTATTGTGATGTGTTGTATTGTGTGTTGTATTGTACTCCACGTTTATAATGCGACCGAGCCACCCGCAGTAAAAGATCCGAGAAATTAATCTCTGATAAACCGACCCGACCGGGAAGCGAACTCGGGGCGTCGGCGTGACGAGCAGGCTACCAACCCACTCGGCCACTCAGGATCCCATACGGTGACCATTCAAGCAGAGCTTATCTGATTCCACGTCAAAGAAAGAAAGACATATGAACTTCGAGAGAATGACATTTCAAGAAGAATCCGAATATCATTATACGATTTCCTCCAACCATGAACAGTCTGATGTTTATATTGATTTATATTACTCGATGTAATTGTAATATATGTATTCCTTTCAACCAAATAACGACGAGTCTATTGAGTTGTTGGCACTACACGAAGGATGACGGTTTCCATTAAGAAAAATAAGAACAGTGCGAACGCGTGCAACGAAAAGCCATTAGAGTCTAGAGGTCGGGCTAGAGGTCGGGAGAATGGCCAGGCTTAGAGTTCAACTCTTAACTGACTGCTCAAACTGTGTAGTCCTTGGTTCTTCCAAGTCTCTTTGGGTCCCTGTCCCTTTTGGGATGCCTCAAGGTTCTGTCCTGAGCCCGCTGCTATATCTTCTTTATACTGCTTATGTCTGCCTCTTGCTGGCGTCTCAGAGGCTTCTGCACCAACTATTTGCCGATGATGTGAACGAGCTTATAGGTGTCCAGAGTGGTAGACTATAGGCCGAACAAACAGGTAGGCCTACGACAGAGGCGGAAAACGCTGATTAACGACGAAAGAACACAAACCCTTTTTGAACGACCAAGTGTCGTCAAACCTGCCACAAATACCGAACCATATACAAGAAAGCAAGAACTCGAATTAAAACGAAAACCTCGCCTCTTGAGAGTGTAGAGGCCGCCATCTTTAACGACAGCCAATCCAAAACTTATTTCTATTATCTTTTTCTTCTTCTTATTTAACTAGTTGACTTAGAGGTTACTTGGCTTATTTAATTAATTATTTTAATTAAATCAACTTATTGATTGAATTAGTTAACTGGTCAATTGATAATTAGTTAATTAATTTAATCGTCCAAAATTTTGACTATTCAGGCCACTGCATTCCGATGCATATTTCCAGATGGGTGTGAAACCTGATACGAGGCCTGGTTTCTCCGAGATCAATCTTTCTTCTACTTCTGACATCATTTCTTTCTGTTGGGGATTATTTGTACCTTGGAGAAAAATTATTTGACTGAATTAGTGAGCTACCAAACTTTTCTCATTCTCGCTCTTCCAAAGGGAATATAAGTTTTGATCTTTTTCAAATTCTTTAAACTTAAAATTTAAACTGCAGCCAGTTTTCCGCTACCCTTATCCCTTTTCGCTACCATTACCTTTTCGCTACCCTTGCCCCTTTTCGCTACCCTTACCCTTTCGCTACCCTTACCCCTTTTCGCTACCCTTACCCTTTTTCGCTACCCTTGCCCCTTTTCGCTACCCTTACCCCTTTTCGCTAACATTTTAAGTCCTGTTTTCATATATGAATTTGGAACGATTTATACAGTTTACAGGTTGCCATTTGAATGCCATTCATCCGTGAAATTATATTAAATGTATAAATTGTTTAAAATTGTGAACATCTCAAAGCGTGTTGAACGACCATATTTAATGTATTTTATACAGGAACGCTGCGAATTTCATTACGGAAGAAATTATCAAACCTGAGAGGTAAGCCTACGTGTGTATATTTCATAGGCTGATAATATTTTGCTTCTCTTCAACTGGTCTTCCATCATCTGCTTCAGTCTGCTCTGTCCCTGTCGTGGAAAATCTGTTGAAAATTGTCGCATGTTTCAAACTGGATGCGAGCGACTGATGAGGGTTGAATGGCGGCATTCAATATCCTCCTCCTTCTCGGCCAAGCACAGAACGTGGTCGGTTCAGCTCCGGAATCCATCAGGGAGCTCTGTGTTCCTGTGTCTAGCCAATCAAGTTGACGAACACTGTACTCATCTGAACCCAAACGGATCTCAGTTCATTTGGCAAGGCAGCCTCATTCAACTCTCAAAGATAGAATGATGAACTGCCAACCTATCTCGACCCCCTATCTAAGTCTTTATATTAAAACCGGAGCATATTGGTTCCGCGCTCCAGTGCAGCGATTCGCTCACATCGACCATTCTCGTCTACTGGACCTGGACTGTCTTCAAGGAACAGAAGTCAACTTGAAATTGTAACTTTACCGCCTCACATATCTTAGAAAACACTTTCTATAAGAAGCACCTGTTAAAATCTGATAGCTCAGTTACAGCGCCTTTGTAAGTTCTCAAAACGCGCTATCTAAGTGTTCAAATACATACATGCCTACATGATGACGATGGTTGTGGTCGTGGTGGTGGTGGTGAATGGTGATTATAATGGTTATGATTACGGTGGTGGTAGTGATTCACCACCACCATCATCATCGTGTAGGCATGTGTGTATTCGAACATTTATATAGCGCGTTTTAAGAACTTACAAAGGCGCTGTAACACAGCAGATTCTAATCAAGCACATGATGATGATGATGATGATGATGATGATGATGATGATGATGATGACGATGACGATGACGATGACGATGACGATGACGATGACGATGACGATGACGATGACGATGACGATGACGATGACGATGACGATGATGATGACGATGATGATGATACCGTATATAAAACGCAATAATTGGGATGATTTTGAGTCAGGCTTACTTCAAAGAACGACTCGCACAAGATCTATGATAAGAGCGAGCGCAACAGTTGCGTAATTGTTAAACATCGTTTTCTTCGAAACTTTCACCTTCAACTCCTTAAGTTTTTGCGCGTGACTTCTTTGTTTAGTTGTAAATGTTGACCATTAAATTATTTAATAAGTAGACTGATTTTCGTTTTTAAGAAACCTGCCGCTGTCGATTATCATCGGTCTTCCTGTCGTCATCGTCGTCTATGTTCTGACGAATGTTTCCTACTTCACAGTCATGTCCATTGACGAACTCATCGCATCGCCAGCTGTGGCCATCGTAAGATTACAATTCTCTAGGATTTCTAATCATAGAAAGATTCAGCGCATCTCAAGATAATATGCAGTGGAAGATATGCTGGACCAGCATACCTTCCACTGCATATTATCTTCAGGTGCGCTGAATGTATCAACGAATTACTTGTAAACATGCAAATTCAATCGGCCAATAGGAACCCAGTGTTGAATGCGCTTTATATGAATAGACGGCGATGAGCGTAGCAGCCGCTGTTCAATGAAAGATATGACTCATTCGATTTACATCATCTTTGGAAAGGCAATCATATTAGATAATCCATAAACTCACAATTAACAAGTGTGCTGAGTATATGTGAATAATTTGTGCAGAGTTTCCATTTACATAGTTTTCGGTTGATCTGACCCCAAAGGCGTATACGCTTTCCGCTTCAGTCTGTTCTTTTCGTTGGGTGGTAGAACACAGTTTATCCTGTGAAGATTAAATCTACGCCTTTTATATGCTCACGATTTATAATTTGATTCAATTCGCATTATTGCTCAAAAGTCGTGATTTTAGTCAGCCTTTCAGAGCTCTGCATATTGTAGAACTTTGTAGCGATCCTTCAAACTGACAGTTAAACATCTAATTGTTTTACCCCTTCAATTTTTCACATAATAACGAAACAAATGCTGAGCGAAAATTCATTCATTGAACCGCATTTAGTGGCTTAACATTGTAGACGTGGTACCTAAGTCCATGCGTATATGCAATTGGTTTAATAAAGAATGTGTGTGTGTGTGTGTGTGTGTGTGTGTGTGTGTGTGTGTGTGTGTGTGTGTGTGTGTGTGTGTGTGTGTGTGTGTGTGTGTGTGTGTGTGTGTGTGTGTGTGTGTGTGTGTGTGTGTGTGTGTGTGTGTGTGTGTGTGTGTGGTTCACTCTATTGTCAGTAAGATGCTATTCATTTATAGGGCAGTTATGAGCCCATAACTTAATGTTGTGATTACGTCCGCTTAAGTATACCATTATATAACAATTTTCGTAATTATTGACCACAGATCGCAATCGTTCATATAGATCCAATTATGGACTAATAAATCTCTGACTGTACGAATTCTAAAGGTATTTCACCTGGTATAATTACATAAAAGTATAAGACTAAAGACTATAAGATTAAATACTTACCTTCTTAGTGTCACTGCAGTTAAACACTTTACCGAATTATTCATTACAGGAATATTAATAGATGGATCGGAAAGACTTAGCACGAAAATTTTAAGTCTGCTGAACTACCTGTAAATGCGTACATTTAGTAGCGCTGTAATAACGATATAAGTATAACAATTATTCTTGTAGTTCGAAAGAGCTACTAGGCACATGTGTAGATCCTTAGACAATTATTTGTCTCTGCGAGAATTGTCTTCCAACGAATTTGTCTCTGCGCCGAATTGTCATGGATCCAAATGGCTAAATGCATAAAGAGAAACAGTTACAGTGTTAAGTTGAAGCAATGAAGCTGAATGCTAAAGGCCAATATGAAGTGGCCGATAGCAGGAGAAAGAGCTAAAGGAGCAGAAGGATAAAGGGGTGGAGGAGGAGAAGGGCAGAGAAAATGAATTGAATGTATATTGCAATGCATGGCTACATTTGATAGATTATTCTTTAAGCAACACTTAACTCTTTAGGCTTATTGGTAGACTGGAAAGTGAATAGATCAAATGGATTGTGAAATGAATTCCTCGAGTTGAGATACATGAGGCAAAGACTGTCAAACCGAAGATTGAAGTAATCTCTGTGCATGATGAGCTTTTTGCATTTATTGCGATAGCAGTTTAACAATAATTCTATTGCTGTGATATATAGAGTGGCGGATCGGAGACGTTTCCTTGCATATACACATTGTAAGTGCATGATTACGAATATGATTGCTTCATTTGAACAACTGTAGAATCGGTTTGGATTTGAATCGTTGGCTATTGTAGACCTGGGCTGAACGCGTCATTCCGAATGTGGCCTGGCTCATTCCAATCTTCGTTGCCATGTCAACGTTTGGTTCTGCCAACGGATCTCTTTTCGCCACAGGACGGTGAGACTTAAAATGAAGACAGCGACTCAATTCTTAATTCTCAGTTCTGTCGTTTTAATAATTGGATGTATTTAACCATAATACTTACGTTACATAGAATTAACAATATCTCTGTGCCTCCATTTGCTGTTTTGCTGTTGATTCCGGAGTTGTCTGTGTCTTGAAATGTCTGCTCGTGCACTTGGCGTGTCTTTTACCCGCAGCTGATGACTTATTTGGCTGCTTGATCTGACGACCTTTTCTTACTTTACTTTGCCTTGCTCGTTTCACTCGATATTAATTACTTTACCTGACTTACATTGTCTGTGCGAATTGTTGTGCTTCATTATCAGGTTGCTATTTGTGACGGCAAGAAATGATCACATGCCAGAAGTCTTTGCAATGGTTCACGTTCACAAGTTCAGCCCAGTTCCTGCCAGCATACTTCTGGTAATACCGTGTTCTAGCGCATGTCTACATCGTTTTTTCATAAACAGGGCTTATTTTCAAATAATCTATTAAGTCACTTGCAGTCGTCATAATTATCATAGAAATGGAGAGCCTGTAGTTCACTGTTAGGTTGTTTCGCAAAGTGGTTGGTCTCCGTGTTTTTGCCATTTTCCTCAAGTTCACCGTAGAACTGTTCTTGCATGTTGTCACTCTGTGGCTGAGTCTGCCTCGCGAGGTGAGTCAGTCGCCACGTAGTCTGATTTCGTCCATGTTCTTCAGATCGTTAACAACTGCGATACAGATACATATATATATATATATATATATAAATTATATATATATATGAGTCAGACTAATTATAGGCCTGTACAGAGAATGATGGATTCCTATTGCGGTGAGCGAGGATCGTCGGATCGACATCGAAGTCGCCAAACAGCATAAACTGTGGAGCGTGGAGAACCACTGCAGATGATCGTATCGTATCGACCGTATCTGAGAATTTGTAAAGCGCCTCTTACAGTATTAGCTCTAATCATCACTTTCTGGCTACGGCTAAAAGAAGTTTAACTCCTCATTAGTTCACTCCCGATCCTCCAATCCTCGCCTTCTCTGGAAAACCATAAACCAACTGCTTACATCGGAACTCCGCCTGCCCACTTCCAAACTCGCTTCCATCTTCTTCAATAGCTGAGTCATTCCGTTCTTTCTTCTCGGGCAAAGTTGCTACTCTCCGTCTCTCTCTTCAATCAATCCTTTCTAAAACCACCATCGATTCACCAGCAGGTACTCCTTCGTCTACTCATGACCTTCCCCACCTCAGTCGTCATTATCTGTCTTCCACCCAACATCAGAGACTGTAGTCTCCAATTTATTACAATCTCTCCCGAACAAGCAGTGCGAACTTGACCCTATATCTACCTCCTTACTGAAAGACTGCGCATCTATCCTTGCTCCCAATACTTACCAAAATAATCAACATCTCCCTATCTACTGGAAATTTCCCTCTCCTCTTCAAACACTCTTTAGTCACTTCACTCCTCAAGAAATCATCCCTTGACCAAGAAAACCTTTCTAACTACCGACCTGTTTCCAACCTATCATTTATCTCTAAACTAACAAGCGCATAGTCCTGTCTCGGATAAATGACTACCTGACTTCAAACTCACTCCTTAACCCACACCAGTCTGGTTTTACCAAGCGACATTCAACCTTCTCACTTCCCTCTACAATAAACTTGTCTCTGCCATCTCTCATCAACAAATCTTCTGTCTCTGCCTTCTTGACATTTCTGCAGCCTTTGACACCATCGACCACAACATATTACTCCAAAGACTGTCTTCCTGGTTCGGTTTTACTGACACTGCTCTCCTCTGGATTCAGTCATATCTGTCTTCCCGCTCTTTCTCCGTTAAAACACCAGAAACCTCATCGCAATCACGCCCTCTCACCTGTGGTGTTCCGTAAGGTTCTGTTCTCGGGCCCCTATTGTTCATCCTTTACACTACTCCACTCAGCTCACTCATCAAAGCATCCTCGGTTGACCTATACGCTGACGACACGCAATTATTCATCTCATTCTCTCCAAGCAGCTTCTCTGACTCCATAGATCATCTTCTCCGTGTGGTAAAACAAATCTCCTCCTGGATGACCTCGAACGTGTTGTGCCTCATCCCCTCTAAAACTGAATTTATACTTATAGGCCTCCGTGAGCAACTCAAGAAAATCCCAGATCCATCTATTTCCATAAACCTTGACTCTGCACCTACCCACACATTCACTGCAAATTCTCCTGTCCGCAACCTTGGTGTGATTTTTGACCAAAGCCTCAGGTTCGCCGATCACATCACCCATCTTTCTCGCTCTTGCTTCATGCATATCCGTGACCTTCGTAGAATCCGCTCTATGCTCGACTTCAAAACTGCATTAACAATCGCTACATCTATAGTTCAAGCTAAATTAGACTACTGCAATGCTCTTTTCCTGAACATAGACATGACCCAAATAAACCGTCTCCAAGCTATTCAGAATGCCCTCGCCCGTGCTGTCACCAAAACCCCAAACACCATCACATCACTCCTGTCATCAAATCACTCCACTGGCTCGAAATTCCTGAACGAATAGAATATAAAGTCCTATCACTCACCTACAACACACTTCAAACCTCCCAGCCCTCCTATCTTCGTCAGTTGTTCACAATCCAACCACTTCGTCCTACCCGCTCCTCCTCCTCCCTAACACTGCTCCGCCCTTCCGTCACCTCATCACTAAAATTTGCAAATCGCTCCATAGCCATAGCTGTTCCACCTCTTTGGAACAAACTTCCGCCAGCACTACGACAAATATCTGACCCATCCTACGAAGTCACCAAAACTCCACCTCTCGCTATCTCTCCACAGGTCTTTCACTCGAAACTGAAAACACTGCTTTTTGACAAATCCTATCCTGAATCCAACACTTCTCCTTGTCTACCTCGTCGTCTCAACACCAAACAACATCCACCTTAGCCGCCTGTCTGTTTGCCTGCCTGACTCTCTGGATTTTGACCCTCGGCCTATCGATTTTGTTTTGATTGAGCGCCTGTGAATAACCTGGTTCCCGCGACTTCGCTTTTGTGGGTGCTGTAGAAGTTTCGAGTTTACGATTACGATTACGATATTGAGAGGCGCTCTCAGAGTGACAGCCCGAGGAACTAAGAAAGTAAGTAACCGTCTTCAAGCAACGAATGGATGAGGGTCGAACCCCGACTAAAATCTTACAACGGATTGAGGGGGGAGGTCATTCCACATAGAAGGGCCCACGATAGCAAAGGCACGGTGTTGGGCCGCGGCAGTCCTTGCCCGGGAAACTAGAAGATCACGTCGATCTGCAGACCGGAGAGGGCGGGAAGAGTCAGCAGATAGAGGTTTGCGCATTAAGTCGCAAAGATATCCAGGAGATAGACCCCGTTGAGTAATCCGGATCGGAACTTTCTGAATACGTGTCAATTGTTAAGCTTGAATGAGCTGGACTCATTGTTTCTACTCAAGGCCACCACTAAGGTAAGGCCACCACCAGTGGCGTAAATCAGGGGGACAGAGGGGAACTGTTCCCCACAGTTTTGACTGGGCCTATCTCCCCCAATGCAACATCCGGCCCCTAAAAATCTGTTCCCCAAAGTTATGTACAGATTTTCGCCTGCAGCTACAAGACGATCATTGTTATACAGAAGACGCTTCGTATTTCACCGGTTGTTCTATCAAGAAGCACTACTGAAGGTTCTTAATGTGTACTAAAATATGTCCACACACACACACACACACACACACAAATATACAAGCGGACAATCATCGACAATATAAAAAGCTACGACCTTTTACCGTATGAAATCTGCTATCTGAAATTCTGTGGCGCATCAGATGGTAAGCCATGAGGACGAAGGACTCACAGAGCATGCATAGACCCAGAGCATGATCCTGAGTGGCCGAGTGGGTTGGTAGCCCGCTCCACACGCCGGCGGCCCGGGTTCGATTCCGGGTCGGTCGGTTTATCAGAGATTTATTTCTCGGATCTTTACTGCGGGCGGCTCGGTCGCAATATAAACGTGGAGTACAATACAATACAACACATTACAATACAACTGGGGCGCGGTGGTTTAGGGGTATGTTCGGTGCCTTGCAGCCGGAGGGTTGCGGGTTCGAATCCACCTCAAAGCCGCCGCGTAGGGACCCTGGGCAAGTCCTTCACTCGCAATTGCTCATGCGCTTCGGCGTGAAACTCCGATTCAGCGTCCGCGCAGTAGTCGGGAGCGCCTCTGAATGGGAAATCTGGTAGGGGCGCTATAACAAGTGTTCAAATACAATACAATACAATGATGCCAGAATCTCCTTCATGTGTTGCGAAACCTTGAGATCAGACCTCTAGGATCTTCATTGAGGAAACTCTGGTAAATCCAGTGAGAGCCGCCGCCGGGTGGATAACAACTCTCCTTCTTTCGATGATCATTTCCTTTGACTTCCCTTGGCTGAATCTAAAGTTTTTATGGCTTTCATCTCTTAAACTGTCATTCGCTTCATGGAAGTTACTCCCAGAGGTTTCTCGATAGAACGTAGAATTTCTAGATAGTCCAACAATGCATAAATCTTGTCATATATTGTCATGTCCTTATACATCTATAGGACTACTTACTGCATAGCTATAATCAATATATTTGGAATATTTAAAATAAAATGTTTTCATTGTCAGATAATTATCTCCATTGTATTTGCAATTTCTGGAAACATCAATAGTCTCGTGAACTTCATTAGCTTCATCAAGTGGATCTTCTACGGAATGAACATGATCTCTCTCATTATCTTCAGATATCACAAGAAATACAAGGACTTGCCACGCCCTGTCAAGGTAACTATGGCAACGACGTGGTGCTTTGCTTTGACAAACTGCATTCAATATAATATAATAGATTATGGAATTATTATCTACAACACTGCTATGAAATTGCTCTGAAATGTGGTCCTATCATAAAGGAGGACATCAGAAAGTTCATGGTACAGGATGGAAATATTCAGTCGGAAAATATGAAGCAGACAAAAACAGAGGAAAGGAAAGATCTGTGATGGTAGCGATATGGGGGGTGGGGGAGCCAGTCACATACTGAGAGGAGACTCCATCCTAACAAAGATACACGGAGACGAAAAAGTTCAGATGGATTGGCTGTTCAGCATTTCTGATTCATTTTCACTCAAACACAGGTTACATGTCTTCTGAGCCACTTAAGACCTTTAATGTTATGTCGCATTGTGTTGTGCTATGTTGTCTAATGTTGTGTTTCGTACAAAGTGATGGATAGATAATTGTTTAAAGTAATGAATATAGTATTCTATCAGGCCGTCGTTTCGGATGGCTCTCATCCCTCGTAATAGACAGGACTTTCTCGTCGTCTTGTCTCCTAATGATAAATATGACGGCTTGCATGACGAACCTGGTATTAGTAGAGCGAGGACCATTCTTATGCTGCGCGCTCTACCATCAATCAACCCAGCACATCGTTGCCAGGTAGTAAGCGTTCCGTGTGCCGCTTAAACTTCGTTCGGCTGACGTTATTCCTTTCTTCATCAGTGCAGCATGGACCACGCACTCTGTCTTGTCATCTAGGCTAAGATATTAGCAAGTGCCACTTCAACAGAAACTAATCAGAGAGACAGTCAGAAGAGTCCGTGATAGCCATACTACATAATTATGTTGACCAAAACGTATTGACAATCAGGACAGAGGATCGATTTTTTCAAAGTTTTCAATAGTAGGTACTCTCCTTCATCTAGTACCGCTTCAGATATATAGACCTTTCGGACTTTGTAATAAACTGTTTCAATTTTTCCATAATATTCTCAGCCGTTAACGAAGAAGCAGCTGCTGTTGAATGCAGCGCCCTAGAACGACTAAGGAAGCTATTTATGGTCGACAGATAATTTCACAGAGTCTCAATCGTGGCGCCTAATTCTAGTCTCACAGTATTCACAATCCTTTTCAAAGAACATTGGAATGCTTCTATTTGATCGACTGGATCCAAGATAAACATCATCTGAGGGTCTAACGAGCCTTATACCGTCTGTCGAGGCGCTTGGTCTGGTGACGTAGATCCAGACAGTCTAGAACTCTAGATCAAACCAGTGTAAGTGGTTGACTGCGGCTCTGCTAGAACGGTCGGACAACAACGAGTAATACACCAGGCTTCTAATAATTGTCTCGGAATTGTGAAGCAAACCAGATTAGGTCACAGAAGGAATTTTTCAGAGCGAACTTTCTCGCAGCGCCAACACGACTGCAACACGACGCGAATTCTTTCATCAACGCATGATACACTTGTGGTCGCCCGAGGCCGTGAGCTCAGGAGTGCGATTGGCACATCATCCGTACAGTCTGCTCTTACGTTGATTCTGCTGCATGCTGCACCATAACAAATTCCTTGTGAATAAGCTGGGGCCCTGTGCTTGGCTCTCAACTGGCGCTTTAGAAGTAAATTGCGAAACCGGTTCAACTGATGTTACAAATGTGGAAAAACTTTGTTCTTCTTCACGGTCAATCGTAATCGTACACTCTCGATTTATGAAGCGCTACTTTAAAAGCTAACGGCCAAACATATATAATTTCGTTTATTGAAAATAGAAAGTTGACAGACCGCAACTTTTCACATAGAAGAAAAACAGAGAGAAAATAGCTATAATTATTAGTGTAATGTCAGTACGACAATGAACCGATGGATTGGATGGGGTTATCTCTTTGATATTGACTTAAAGAGCACACGGGGGATGAAGCTACGATCGTCTTTATTTGGCAGTTCAAAGTCATGAGGTCTTTGGCGCAGTGCATAGCTCCGTCGGACTGTCGGTGGAAAAAGGCTGCGCAGTACATGACTTGAGTTCCATATGACTGCCTGAAAAAGCTGATTGTCTGCCTTTTCCATCATACAGACTACATCTGGCTGCTGAGGCGGGAGGTAGCCCATTCGCTTGACTCGTTGTAAAACCTTTGTAGACCGTTTCGATCGCTAGCGGAGGTGTACCCCCACCAGGCCGGTGAGGCATACAGAAGGCGTGCAATTGTGGTAGCCCGTGTAACCTCGTGAAGCGCCGCTGATGGAAGACCGTGTGCCCTCAGAACTCTGATCGCATGTAGCGAGCTTGAGCAGGCGCCCACCACCTGACGGACATGAGCTGATGCTCTTAAGTCGTCGGAGATAGTGACTCCTAGTATAACCATTTCGGTTACTCGCTCCATATCCATTACGGGCGGGACATCCTTGTTTCTGCAGCCACGTCGGAAGATCAGCATTTCACGAGATTTGTTCTTATTCAGTCTGAGATTGTTCCTTTCCGCCCAGTCGGATACGTTGTTCAGCTCCTCTTGAATCGAGTGCCTCATGCTAGCTCCAGTGATTAAGTAAGTATCATCTGCATACTTGCTGATCTTGTTCAGGCAGTGAATAGGATGTAAATCAGAAGCATCTATGACGTAACCCGACGGACCAGACCCGGACCCCTGAACAACGCTGGCATTGATGGATGTCAGTGTTGATGTCTGTCTTCCATAGCGTGTCATGTGCTGCCGCTCGTGAAGAAACTCGACCAGCCAGTTGTAGATTTGGTCTGGGATGTCAAGCTGGCAGAGTTTACGAGCTAAGGTGGAATGTCGCACGGAGTCGAACGCTTTAGAAAAATCCAGCGAAATCAGCGTCACATAGTTGTTAGTTGTGAGAAGATGATTAACTTGATGGAGGATGGATATCAGGGCAGCAGTGGTGGAGCCCGTTGGGCGGAAGGCAAATTGATCGGCTAGTTGGTCCGATGTTGGTGGAGTGCAGAAGGTAGGATAGATGTACCGATGCACGATTTCTTTCTCGATCATTCTGGAGAGGACCGGAACTATTGATATCGGCCTAAAATCGACTGGCGACGTTGGCTTGGCTACCTTGGGGACTGGTCTGATGACAGCTATCTTCCATTGTGCAGGGACATGGGAGTGAGACAGTGAGAGGTTGACAACATCGGCCAGTATTGCTGTATAGACAGGGGCAGCAAGCTTAAGGAACCAAGCGGGAATCTGGTCGGCCCCGACCGCTGTGTGACGCAGCCGATCGAGTAGATGGAAAATTCGCATCTCTGAGATGAAGAGGCTGTTATCGTTCGCGGTCGCTCGTCTTGGTGGAGGTTCGTATTGTTTGTCAGTTGAGATTCGAGCGTAGTGTTCATTTAGCTCTGCCGCCGTGATACCAATGTCAGGGTCAGGGTCCTGGGCTTGACGACGATTCGTCAACCCCGCCACCCGTCTCCACAGGTCCTCAGTGCCTCGTCTTGGGTCAACGTCGTGCAGATGTGCTCTTGTTGCTAGCTCTATGTGACGGCCGACTCTACGTGCATACGCCGAGGCTTCCTCTATACGGCCGGTCCTCATGAGGCGGTTCTTTTTACGTAATAGCAGCTTTATGGTCGGCGTAAGGAAGTAGGGGTCGGCCGTGGTCATCGTGATTGACCGGATTGGGTAGAAGAGATCGAGATGCTCACGAGCAACCTGGTAAAATCTGTCCCATGCTAGTCCTGGGTCTGAAATGTCACTGATGAAGGTGAGATCTATTGTCGCCAGGTGACGTAGGAAGGCTGCATGTTGTTGAGGAGACTTTCTTCTGAACTCAACCTTTTCCGGTCGCTTGTTGCGGCTGACCAGCTGTCTTTGAGACGTAACAACAATTGCTTTATGATCGGTCTTTAGAGCAGATTCGAGGACTTTTACAGACGAAAAGCAGGGCTGTGATACGAAGATACGGTCTAGCGTATTTTCACCTCTTGTTGGTTGTTTAACGAGGGGTATTAGACCAGTCCTCTCCATAACCTCACGCTCATCCAGACGATTAAAGTCTCCGCCTAGAACCACGATTGAAGCAGGGTCTTCTCGAGCTATTGTTTCGACTGTGTATTCTAGTCTGTCCAGCAGAGTAGAGTTGTCGTATATCGGTCTAGGCGGATGGTATAATGCATCAACGTACATAGAGCGTGTTGGTAAATTGACTTTGATCCAAAGTAGCTCTAAGGTTCTTGTGTTCTGGTCGATTGGATACTCCGAAGATGGAAGCGAGTTTTTGACAAGCACAGAAACACCGCCCGCCCTCCTACCGATACGATCGCGTCTGTAGAGGTTGTACCCATCTATCCTGCAGACTTTCGCATTGTGATGAGATTTAAAATGGGTCTCAGTAACAATAGCTATTGATAAGTCGTAGCCTATGAGTTCTGCTTGCAGTTTTTAAAGCGCCATCGGCTTGGCTATGGAGAAGGCATTTATTATATAGATGCTGGGCACTGCTTCGTGATTAGATCCCAGCTGTGCATGCATTTTTTCGGAGCCTTGTTGTGGAAGGGCTACGAGGCATCTGCTTTGGTTGACATGCCTTTACTTCTTCCAACTGGTAAGGCCGCATCAGTCTATTCACTGGCACTGCGCCAAGTCAAAGTGTTTGTCCAGTTATTGTCGCTGGCTAAGAACGACGTAGTTTTCATTCTATTTTAATTTTCTGTTAATTTTCTGTGGAACAAGTTAAGGATGCTTTTGTCAGTTTTTTAAACAAATTATCGAAATGTTGCTTAACGTCAGAATTTTTTTTCTATTAGAAGTAGGCTTAGAGTGTCTACGAACTTAATCGTTGTTTACTTTTTTCAGATTCCGATTATAATACCAATCATTGTCTTTCTTTCCGCTGTCTTCATCGTCGTCGCTCCAATTATTGCAGATCCGCAAATCGAGTTCCTCTACGCAGCCATATTTGTTGCCATTGGATACGTCCTGTATATCCCATTCGTCTTTTTCAAACTTCATCTTGGATGCATGAGTAAGCAGTTTCAATTTATGCAAATCGATAATTATGATGTGTTGTAAGTCATTTCTAGTTCAGTTCTTGTGCGCATGTTTTTGCTTGCATGTCAAAACAAGATAGAGAGTTTCCTGTTTCTAAAGTAAGCACAGGCGCTTTGTCCTTGCAAGTGGTGGCTCTCTTTCTCTGGATCGTCTTCAACAGTTCCTGTTGCCTGCCATTTCTGCGGCGATGGGTATGAATAAATGATCTCCATTGTCCTCAGTCATTTGTCGAGTCCATTCGAACAATGTGGACATAGCATAACGGTAAACCCGTAGTTTAGGTTGGTAAATTATTTTATATCGTCAAATTAAAATGGAAGCTGGATTAAGCGGAAAAATTGTTTCACTAACTGGAAGTGGGATTTATGAAACCATTTCTGTCTTTAAATAGAAGTTGGATTGATTGGAATAATTTTTACCGTAAATAGAAGCTGGATTGATGAAACTAAGTTTTTGATGCAATAGAAACTGGAATGATGAAAATAATTGTTTCCTTAAGTAGAAGATGGACCCATGACAATAGTTCTTTGCTTAAATAAAAGTTCCGTTGATGAAAAATATTTTTTATGTTAAATAGAAGTTGGATAATTTTTTTCACGAAATGGAAGCTGGATCGATGAAAAAAATGTCTCGATGAAATGAAAGCGGTATTGATGATAGTTATCATGAACATAGGTAGACTGCTTACTCACCAACGTGAAGTACGACATTGAAGACATTCAAATAATTTACCAACCTAAACTACGGGATAACGTAGCATAACTTGGACTAGCACTAAGTAGAGCCCTTAGTGTTAGGTCACGTGATGCTATGTCCACATTTATATTATCTATGCAGCGTAGTCTCTGTCTGTCTTTGTTCCTCTTTCCTACGAAACTTGTATGTAGTGCATTGAGTGCAATTCGATCAACTGGTATTCTTCCAGTGATTCATTCATTCATTTGGGGATTTATATAGCATATCTTCAAGTTGATTACCCAGGGTTACTGAGATACTCCCGACTCCAGCACGGCCAAAAAGAACAGCTTTTAGATTAGTAAAGAACGTGTTAAAGAGCGTTCTTGGAAGCAGGCGCAGTTCCAAGGGCAGCTCATTCTCGCTATCTACGGAATCCTACCAAAGTTTCGAGCAACTATGCCATAGAGCAGACTCCAACCTCTCTTCTATAATCATCAGCAACCCTTCACAGGTATTACATCATCTACTGCCTCCTGTGAAAACTGTTTCATACTCGTTACGCCCCAGAACCCAACCTCAGGCAAACTCTCTATCTCGTAAAACATTTGTCACACGGATGATTTATACTAAATTTTGTATCTATTTGATTATACTTGTACGGTTAGCAGTTGGTTTTTCAATAAAGGATATACTTACTTACTTACTTACTTATTTACTTACTTATCGTTGGGCTTATCACTGAGAACGCACAGTTCGGCAATATACCTGTGCGGGCAAACGCGACTATGTCACTCCCAGCGGAGCGAAGGGAGCGACAACCCTGGGCGCCCGATACCGGATGAGAGAGAGAGAGAAAGAGAGAGAGACAGACAGATAGAGATACAGAGAGAGAGAGAGAGAGACAGACAGAGACAGAGACACAGAGACACAGAGACACAGAGACACAGAGAGACACAGAGAGACACAGAGACAGAGACAGACAGAGAGAGACAGAGAGAGAGAGAGAGAGACAGAGAGAGACAGAGAGACAGAGAGACAGACAGAGAGACAGAGAGACAGACAGAGAGAGACAGAAAGAGACAGAGACAGAGACAGACAGAGAGAGACAGAGACAGAGACAGAGAGACAGAGACAGAGACAGAGACAGACAGAGACAGACAGAGACAGACAGTGAGAGAGAGACAGAGACAGAGACAGAGACAGAGAGAGGAGAATATAAACGGCTACGGACAAATCATCGCTGGAGATCTAAACCTCCACCTTGAAGATCTTACTTCGCCGGCAGCAAAGGCTATCGCGGAGCAGTTTGGGTTGACCAGTGCCAAACCAAATGAGCTGGGTCTAGCCGAGTTTCAAGAAAAACCGATTTGAGGACATCCAGGAGTGAAAGTCAGAGGACAGTGCATCAATGGATCGAACTGCTCAGAAGGGGGCATTGACAACAAGCTTGGACGTCATCCGCGTACAAGTGACCAATAACCAAGTATTTGGTGAATAGAGAAGGAATGCCGGCGGTGCAAAGGATGTAGAGAAGATGGCCAAGTACGAAGCCCTGAAGAACACCTCAACCCTGGACGTTATAGTGTCGCCAAGGATGATTCTCTGAGTGCGACCCGTAAGATAGGAGCGAAACCAGCAAAGAGGGGGTCCATGAAGACCACAAACCAGTTCAAGTCGTCGAAGCATGATCTCATGGTCGACCATATCATTATCAAAGGCAGAAGACACGTCAAAAAGTGCTAAGAGCGTGACCTGAGATTTGTCCATAGCCGATTATATCCAGAAAGTATTGAGAGAAGGGTCGTTTCCGTGGAATGGTAACCCCTGAAACCAGACTGTCTAGCAGGCAGCAGACTGTTACGGATAAGGCTGAATTGAGACAAGAGTCTGTTGAGAGGTTTTGAAAGAAAGGAAAGATTGAAGATGGGTCGGTAATTTTGGCAGACATTAGGATCAAGATTAGGTTCTTCAAGGCCGGAAATACAATTGCGCGTTTCTGGGATGAGGGGAAGTGACCCTCCAGAAGGGACCTATTGAACTCATACAGTAAGAAATCAACAATGTCATCTAAAATGTCAACAATGATGAACAGCGGAAGAGAGACGACTTCACAAGACTTCAAGCTAATTACTCGACGTAACTCCGACTCCACGATGGGGCGAAAGCCGTCCGATGAGGAGAAGTGGAGACACGAAGCCCCTCAATCTTGTCCGTGAGCATCTTAAGGAAGTCCTGAGCAGAAAAGTGGACGGTGCAGCCGAGCGAGTAGAGTGGCCCAGCAGACCCGATATGGAGGTCCAAAGACGGTTTGGACTATTTTCATTACTTGTGCTGTAATGCAATTGCACGTCTCTACTGCAAGAACAAGTTTGGACCAGATACTTTATTTCGTAAAGACTCAAGGCTACACCAACGATGTAGTTTCAGTGATCATATCCTAATAAACAGGCATTCATTTAGAATTGCTCTTGAGAATATTTGCGATGTGAGCATCTTCTCACTCATGTTCGACCGATTCGTTTTTAAAATTATAGGGCCTAAGCTCATATAATATATACCAACTTACTGACATTTTTCAATCAATATTCTCATTTTTTCAATAAATATTAACTCTGCTGCTAATTGGTGTTACTTGTAACTAGTTGCGTTCATGCCAACTGGATTTATTGAATTAAACGAATATTAATTGAATGATTGATTGATTGATTGATTGACTGACTGACTGACTGACTGACTGACTGACTGACTGACTGACTGACTGACTGACTGACTGACTGACTGACTGACTGACTGACTGACTGACTGACTGACTGACTGACTGACTGACTGACTGACTGACTGACTGACTGACTGACTGACTGACTGACTGACTGACTGACTGATTGATTGATTGATTGATTGATTGATTGATTGATTGATTGATTGATTGATTGATTGATTGATTGATCGATCGATCGATCGATTGATTGATTGTATATTATATATACTTTTTTATTGAAACGTTAAATTGACAAACCGCAACTTAGTACAAAGAGAGAGAAAAATGTCTAATAGACTAATTATCTACTACGTCCAATCTGTTGGGATAAGGTGTCTGATAAGCTTACTCTATAATTTGGTCGGGAGCTTGTTCTTTGGACTCGTTCATATAATATGCGAGGGACAACAATTGTTCGTCCTTAGTTTGTAGCTCAGAGTCGTCTGGCCTTGGTCTTAAGTCGAATCGCCGCCTCGCTACTGGTGGAAACAGACCATGAAGCACGTGGTTTGTGTTCCATACGACTGCTTGTAATAGGCGATCATCCGCGTCAGATGCTAGCAGGTCAACGTCTGGTTGTTGTGGTGGAAGCCTTTTGGACGAAGCGTTGGGGTATTGATCGGTCGTCGGCGGTTGTATAGCCCCACCAAGCGGATGAAGCATACAGCAGGCGAGCGATCGTGGTGGCTCTGGCTACCTCGTGCAGTGACTCGGTTGGCAGGCCGTGTGTTCTTAGCACTCGTAGAACATGGAGTGAGCGGGAGCAGTCCCCCAGAACCTCCCCGACGTGTGTAGATACTGTAAGGTCGTCAGCGACGGTTATTCCTAAGATGACCATAGGAGTCATTAAAGCGCTGAAACGAAACAAACGTTAAATGCTCTCTTACACCTATGAAGCTTATCTTCGACGTATGCTCTGCCTTTGATGCGGTGGATCACTCCATTCTCTTGCAGCGCCTCTCAACCTCCTTTGGCTTGGTAGACCAGCCTCTCACTTGGCATAGATCTTTCCTATCTGACCGCAAACTGTGTGATCTTTGGCTCGTCCAGGTCTCTTTCGGTCCCTGCCCTTCTGGGGTGCCCCAAGGTTCTGTCCTGTAACCGCTGCTATGTACTGCTGATGTCTGCCCATTGTTGGCGTCTCAGAGGCTTCTGCGACGCCAACTAATTACGGATGATGTCCATATCCGTTCGACGGATGCGGTGGCTGCTGTGAGTCTCTTGACTAATGTGTCATCTCTTCTTCGATGGCCTCCAATTGGTCTCTATTAAACCCCTTTAAAACCACAGCTTATTTGGCTGGGTAGCCGTAGGCAACTTTAGGGTATCGACTTTTCCCAACTTACTCTTTCCTCACATAACCTTTTCCCTCACAGTTCGTGATCTAGGAGTTATTCTTGGCTCTGAGCTTACTTTCTCTCAACGTGTGAACTTAGTTGCACGGAGTTGTTATTACCAGCTTTGTCAGCTTCTAGTGGGCTCTCGCTTTCTCTCTCTTATGACGCGGTCTTCGGCCTTATTCAAGCCTTCGTTACTGGTCGAATTGACAACTTTGACCCCTTACTTGTTGGCCCTCCCCTTGGGGTTCTGGGGTGACTAGATCAGGTTCTGCTCTCGGCTGCTCGGCTTATTGGTCGGCTTCATAAATTCGCCCCTGTCTCTGCATACATGCGCAATCTGTTACAGCGGGTTTCATATCGCGTTGACCTGCTTTCTCGTTGCGTTCTTGGCTGTGCTCCATCTTACTTGCGTGATCTTTACCGCCCAGTGTCCGACGTTGCAGCGCATTGGATGCTTCGCTCTGCAACGATATGTAAGCTCCTAGTTCTTGGGATAGCTTGGCTATTAGGCAGCGCCGTGCTTTTTCGGTTGTGAGACCTTCCATCTCGAATGACCTCCACTTCAGCTCCGCTCTTTACTTGTGGTTCACCAGATATGGATTTAGACGTCGCTCAAGTCTTTTTTCTGTAGTCATGGCTAGACTGGGAGCGCTCCTGAGTAGGTTCTCGAAGGGGCACAATATAAATGCTCAAAATGAATTAATGACTAAATGAATCAAAGCATGCTAAACGCTCTAAGCATTGGTTCATATAAAACAGCTTTGTTGCATTAAAAGAAGTCCAAACAATCACCACCAATAGTGGTAAAATAGCGCTTTTGGCGCAAAAGAGTCGCCATTAGCTCTATAACGGCATCCATACCGTACTCCAGTAGTAGGCTTCCCCCGTATATCGTATAGATATCGTACAGTTAGGTCAGAGGCCCAGCTGAGCTCTTCCATTGCTTCGGCTGGCTTCACAAAACTCATGAATGCTACTATCCATTGCTTCGGCTGGCTTCACAAAACTCATGAATGCTACTATCCATTGCTTCGGCTGGCTTCACAAAACTCATGAATGCTACTATCCATTGCTTCGGCTGGCTTCACAAAACTCATGAATGCTACTATCCATTGCTTCGGCTGGCTTCACAAAACTCATGAATGCTACTATCCATTGCTTCGGCTGGCTTCACAAAACTCATGAATGCTACTATCCATTGCTTCGGCTGGCTTCACAAAACTCATGAATGCTACTATCCATTGATTCGGCTGGCTTCACAAAACTCATGAATGCTACTATCCATTGCTTCGGCTGGCTTCACAAAACTCATGAATGCTACTATCCATTGCTTCGGCTGGCTTCACAAAACTCATGAATGCTACTATCCATTGCTTCGGCTGGCTTCACAAAACTCATGAATGCTACTATCCATTGCTTCGGCTGGCTATTCATTCATTCAGAGCAGTAATGTAGCGTATCTCCAAGGTGACTACTCAGCGGCGCTCCCAGCCCAACTCCGGCGATAAAGAATTGTTTTCAAGTTCCTGTAAAAGGTGTATGCAAAGTTTTAACTATGGATTTAGAGAATACGCAGATCTGAAGGAAGGTCATGACATGTGGTCAGTCCAGCCACTGAAAAGGCACGACGCTGCATCTTTAAAGTGAGCGCAAATCGAAAAGCAAGTTCACTTCGAGATGCAGAACGAGGATTGATCCACGGCCAACCAGAACGGAAGTGGGACATCACTGGGCAGGGACACTCTCTGACTGGCACCGCCACACCCAGACTGATATCATAATTCAATGCGCTACGAAATAGGCAGCCAATGGAGCACATCACGCATACAATGTGAGACATGGTCATATTTTGAAATGCTACCAACAAGCCTAGCAGCTGCACAACGGTGACAAAATGCGTTCCAAAGTGGAGGCCAACATAGATAGCACTGCAGTAGTCAATCCCGCTACAGAGAAACGCACGAACAAGGGCAAGTTCAGCACTGGGGCGGAAGTGGACGGGAAATGTGCCGCAATTGCCGCGAGATTCAGATGTTCCGAAAAAGGTCAGTTCACCTGGTCAAACCAACCGCAAGACAGAATGCAGAGAACGCCAAGTGAGAGACGTAAGCAGCACTAGCCTGAGAATCTATTATTCTCCGCTGCTGCCCATCAGTGAAAAGATGCTTCAGCTATAATGATAATAATTTGAAGATTCTATCGTGTCATTGTATTAGATACAATGAAGGCATCAACCGATGGTGCAGCAAAACCTAACCGCAACCAAGTGAATATCTGGAAACCCAGAAATTGGTTGATGCGTCTTACGTCATATCCAAACGATTGTTGTTTTTATGCTTACAGAGTACATAACGATGTTTCTTCAACTCTACCTGCAATTGGCAAAGCCGAAACAGTCGCTTGATTGAAAAGAAAACTAGGTTCTGAAAGAAGATTCCAGTTTTCGAGTAGGCCTATATTGACTATTAATAGGGCTAAATGCTGTCATCCATTCTTATATCAACGGTGTCTTAATTAAAATGAAGAAATTTTCTGTAGACGATAATAATACTTTATAAACTGAATAGTTTGATATCCGGATGACCTAACGAAGATCAACCAGAAAAACGTGTCGAGACAGCTCTAAGACAACAATTGTATGTTTTGATATTATGCGTAATGTATTCCTAAATTACTAAAGAGTAATTTGCCTTTGTCTTAGCAGAATATGGGCCACACACACTTCCCCCCTTCACTTGCTCTGCCTTCCTCTACTTTCACGTTCACTGGTCTCTCTTACATCTGCTGCACAAACGTGTGAACAATGCATATTGTTCAAACTGTTCGGTCAGGTAAACGAGAGCTTACATTAGTGAGAAACAACGGAGGAATCTACCTGGCAACGGATAAATACCAGTGAAGTACAGGTCTAAAAATATCAGCTGACGTATCATAGGCCAGGTGATTGGCGATGAAAGCTACATGGTCTAATGCGCCACCTGTCGATTTCTGAATAAGTCGTAGGCCTACGCTTACACAGACCGCTAGATCACTCACAAATGAACGCCTATTTTCAAAGTTCCATTTCGAGGAATCCAGTCTCTTCACAAAAAGACGTTATTTTCCAACTTATTTTGTGTAAGTTTTTCTTAGTCAGATTAATATACAGTTTCTTTGTTCGTTGACATGATAAACGTTTTCAAACCATTATCTATATCTATATCTATTAGACTCTCGTGTTAAGCGTTCTTGTGAGGTTCTAGAAAGGCGCTTCACAAATAGCAGATACATGCATACATACGAACATACATACACATATATACATGCATCCATACATACATACATACATACATAGCCTACATGCATGCATACATACATACATACATACATCACCTTGTCACCTTGTGCCGTCAGTTCGTGGAACTCTAGCGACCGTCGTGACCAGCTTCCTCCAATCCTCCCTGCTTCGTACCGCGTCCCTTAGTTGTGCAAGGTTCATCGCTGTCCTCCTATGTATCTCCTCCATCCAGCGAGTTCTCGGCCAACCCCTGCTCCTCCTCCCCTCCCCGCATGCCAGCATCATCTCCTTCTCCAATCCCTCTACTCTCATTACGTGTCCAAAGTACATCAATTTCTGTCTGATGGCCCTTTGCTGCAGTGTCAAGTCTCCTCTTAGTTGCCCTATTTCCTGATGACAGATTCATTTGTTCTCTTTTCTGTCCACGATATCCCCAGCAATTTTCTCCATATCCACATTTCGCATACATCAATCTTATCTTCTGTCGCTTTTGTTTTTGTCCACGTCTCGCATCCGTGTAACACTATCGGGAAAATCATTGATATCACCAACCCTGCTTTTGTCTCCATATCTTTCCCATTCCCTGCATTGCTGATTTCCCTAGTATTATTCTGCGTCTCACCTCATGCATAAATACATACATACATACATACATACATACATACATACATACATACATACATACATACATACATACATACATACATACATACATACATACATACATACATACATACATACATACATACGTACGTACATACATACATACATACATACATACATACATTATACATACATACATACATATACATACATGCATGCATATATTCTATTCTATTCTATTTACGGATTTATAAAGCGCCTCTAACAGTACAACCTAATCAGAGGCGCTTCCAGTGCGAAGGGCCCCTCGAAAAAAGAAGTCTTAAGAGAACGAGCAGAAACAGGAACTAGAAGGTCATGATGGTCAAAAGAACGGAGAGAACGCCACAGAGGTAGCGTGGAGCGTGAAGCTTGACCCAAAAACATATATACCCAAAAACATGGTTCCGCGACAATTCGTCTACCGACACTTCGTCTACAGACACTTCGTCTAACGACATTTCGTGTATCTGTATCCATTACAGCTCATTCTTATAGTTTCGCTAAAACGTGCTATATAATTATTCTCAGGAATCCAGCTTCTAATTACTGACAAGATTATTTTCATCAATCCAGCTTCTATTGAATGGAAACTTATTTTCATCCATGCATCCAGGTTGATTTCCAGCCTCTATTTACGGGAAAAATTATTTTGATCAATCCAGCTTCTATTTCAACACAGGAATGTTTTCATCAATCCAGCTTCCATTTTAAATTGACAATATCAAATAACTTTGTAGACGAAATGTCGGTAGACACCCAAAAACATACATACCAACCTTCAACTCAACTACGGCCTAAAGTCCAGCTCTATGCCATAAACTTATCGAGACATCGTCCATATTGCCGATAACACATGATAACTTGATAAGGGGTCGTCCATTAATTATGTCAACAAATTTTAAACAGTTTTTTTACCCCTCCCCTTGTCAACAACTGTCAGACATTCAACGAATGTTTGACAATAAAATTATGTCAATAATTCCAACACTATCCCAACAAAATCATAATGGCTCAGTACATGTTGAATCACTGTCAGATTTTGTTACATTAAAAAATACAATCTGCAAATTCAAAATGTAGCCTATAAGTTTATGTAATACCTGCTTGTTAGTAATATTAAACATCAAGAACTTTACACATATTTTATTATTGAACCTTTAATAAATTTTAAACTCTGTTTTATTTTAACGCACATCATCGTTATTATACAGTTTAATTCACCATCGAGGGTTAATAACAGCTTTGTATTGACCCTAAGCTATTTATAATTTCTTTGACAAAAGCGATAATAAACGTATTTCAAAACAATAGGCTACCTTGGTTTATCTTGTAATTAAACTAGCCGATAAGTACTGTGAGTTCACTTGCTGTGCACAAACAGTTTTGATGATAAACCGCTTTTTGAAGCTGATAATGATTTGACTCTGGTACGAGGCAATGAGTTGGCTGGTGAAATCCACCGTTAGTATGCTCTGCCATAATTAGCGGACGAGGGGAAAAGGTTTGGGTTCCATGGAGCACTGCACATAGTAGGCGGATCGAACTTTACACAAAACATTCCTCTTTCCATTTACAGCTGTTCAATGCAACCGTATATGCATTACAATGACATCACTATACAATGCAACCGTATGTGCATTACAATTACATCACTATACAATGCAACCGTATGTGCATTACAATTACATCACTATACAATGCAACCGTATGTGCATTACAATGACATCACTATACAATGCAACCGTATGTGCATTACAAATACATCACTATACAATGCAACCGTATGTGCATTACAATGACATCACTATACAATGCAACCGAATGGGCATTACAATTACATCACTATACAATGCAACCGTATGTGCATTACAATGACATCACTATACAATGCAACCGTATGTGCATTACAATGACATCAGTATACAATGCAACCGTATGTGCATTACAATTACATCACTATACAATGCAACCGTATGTGCATTACAATGACATCACTATACAATGCAACCGTATGGGCATTACAATTACATCACTATACAATGCAACCGTATGTGCATTACAATGACATCACTATACAATGCAACCGTATGTGCATTACATCACTATACATCACTATACAATGCAACCGTATGTGCATTACAATGACATCACTATACAATGCAACCGTATGTGCATTACAATTACATCACTGTTCAATGCAACCGTATGTGCATTACAATTACATCAGTATACAATGCAACCGTATGTGCATTACAATGACATCACTATACAATGCAACCGTATGTGCATTACAATGACATCAGTATACAATGCAACCGTATGTGCATTACATCACTATACATCACTTATACAATGCAACCGTATGTGCATTACAATGACATCACTATACAATGCAACCGTATATGCATTACAATTACATCAGTATACAATGCAACCGTATGTGCATTACAATGACATCACTATACAATGCAACCGTATGTGCATTACAATTACATCACTGTTCAATGCAACCGTATGTGCATTACAATTACATCAGTATACAATGCAACCCTATGTGCATTACAATTACATCAGTATACAATGCAACCGTATGTGCATTACAATGACATCACTATACAATGCAACCGTATGTGCATTACGATTACATCACTATACAATGCAACCGTATGTGCATTACAATGACATCACTATACAATGCAACCGTATGTGCATTACAATGACATCACTATACAATGCAACCGTATGTGCATTACAATGACATCACTATACAATGCAACCGTATGTGCATTACAATTACATCACTATACAATGCAACCGTATGTGCATTACAATGACATCACTATACAATGCAACCGTATGTGCATTACAATGACATCACTATACAATGCAACCGTATGTGCATTACAATGACATCACTATACAATGCAACCGTATGTGCATTACAATGACATCAGTATACAATGCAACCGTATGTGCATCACATCACTATACATCACTATACAATGCAACCGTATGTGCATTACAATGACATCACTATACAATGCAACCGTATGTGCATTACAATGACATCAGTATACAATGCAACCGTATGTGCATTACATCACTATACATCACTATACAATGCAACCGTATGTGCATTACAATGACATCACTATACAATGCAACCGTAAATGCATTACAATTACATCAGTATACAATGCAACCGTATGTGCATTACAATGACATCACTATACAATGCAACCGTATGTGCATTACAATTACATCACTATACAATGCAACCGTATGTGCATTACATCACTATACATCAGTATACAATGCAACCGTATGTGCATTACAATTACATCACTATACAATGCAACCGTATGTGCATTACTTCACTATACATCACTATACAATGCAACCGTATGTGCATTACAATTACATCACTGTTCAATGCAACCGTATGTGCATTACAATTACATCAGTATACAATGCAACCGTATGTGCATTACAATGACATCACTATACAATGCAACCGTATGTGCATTACAATTACATCACTGTTCAATGCAACCGTATGTGCATTACAATTACATCAGTATACAATGCAACCGTATGTGCATTACAATGACATCACTATACAATGCAACCGTATGTGCATTACAATTACATCATAGTGTAACGGATAACATACGTTGGGTGCTGCAAGGTTAAACAGCATTGAAGAGAAGAATCGTACTCGTTTAAAAAAGTTACGATAAAAGAGCGAAAAGATAATGAATACAGGAATATTTACAGTATTAAAATTTAACTCTCAATCCTGTCTATAGGCATAAACTTATTGTTTTTAATTTCCTTACTTTCATATTCACATGTAAACAAGTTGCGGTATGTCAACTTTGTATCTTAATAAATACGCGGCAGCAGTTTCATTAACGTTCGCGCAGATAGACTGCGCTTGATTTTCCTTATTAAAGACATTGGTTTAAGTTTAATTTGTTGCTAACCTACAACCACGCAATTCAAAGAGGTATAATGAATTGGCCCCCGGGTGGTTCCACGGGTTGGCCTCCTGCCTTGGCCTCCTTTCTCTAGCCTTGGCCTCCTCGGCCTCCTGCCTTGGCCTCCTGCCTTGACCGCCTGCCTTAGCCTCCTTTCTCTAGCCTTGGCCTCCTTGGCCTCCTGCCTTGGCCTCCTTTCTCTAGCCTTGGCCTCCTGCCTTGGCCTCTGGGTATAAATAGAGGGCGCTTTTGTGTGGAGTGTGGCAGAGATCCTGAGTGGCCGAGTGGGCTGGTAGCCCGCTCGTCACGCCGGCGCCCCGGGTTCGCTTCCCGGTCGGGTCGGTTTATCAGAGATTAATTTCTCGGATCTTTACTGCGGGTGGCTCGGTCGCAATTTAAACGTGGAGTACGAGGTTGCTTTCTGCCTCCGACACTAATCATCTTCGATATGAAAAGTGTCGTTAAGCCGAAACAATATATATGTGGAGTGTGGTTGGTTACTAACCTTGTCAGAGATAAGATGATGTCATGCGTGTCTGTGGTTTGAATAAAAGATCGTTATTGGACTCTTCGGTGTTACTTCTCTGAGGGTGGTTGACATTGCTCGCTACAGCAGACGCTGAAGCCCTTCGAGAGACGACGGAGGCCTTACTTACGCTCCCATCTGAGCGACACGCTGCCTACACTCGGCACCTGAGACGAAGGCAGATTTCCGTTACAATATTCAGGGACTGCCTTGAGAGATCGTTCTGTTTCAGTGGTCAGTCGTTGCAGCGTTCCGTCTTGGGCGAACTGTGAATTATAGTTACTCACCGTCTGATTGGTACAGGGGAGACGAGGGCAAACTACACTGCTGACTTAAGCCAAGGTCTTTCTTCGTTGGGGGTTTCTGATGACACGCAGGCATGTGTTCATGACCCAGCTGTAGAGGCCGCTACCTTCTTGGTTTCAGACTCGCCTGGATGTCGTCGAAATCCTGGGAAAGCCAAAGTTCATATTGTATGGAAGTCCTGGGGAACTTTCCATGCTTTCCTTGCCATCTGGTGTTTCTTTCTCCACTTATATTGTTACGCCTTCCCTTAATTCGACAGACGTCGCTAGAATCGTCTCCGCAACGAAGGGAACGACGAGTCGTCGTGAAAAGATAGGTGAAGACATAAATAGATCCGTGGCCTCTGGTTTCATTCTGGCCTAGCTATTATAGGCCACCTAACTATTGCGCCACGGGCCCCCCCGTGGCGCATTGGATAACATCTGGCACAGAGACCGAGAGGTACCGAGTTCGAGCCCCCGTTGGGTGGATATGCTTTGTAGGCTGCTATTAGCGCCGTTGTATTGCAGGCTGTCTGTTCTGTTATTAGTTAAGATTCGAATTGCATAACATGTAACTGTACAGCGCATTGCGTTTGTCAGGCGCTTGATTAAAGAAAAGATATTATTATTATTATTATTAACTCGACTAATTGGCTAATTGGTAGTCCTATAAGCACACCATGCGTTTGTTCGCTTCGCCTCAACATCACAGGATCATCCACATGAACTTCCGGTTCATCCGACCGAGTAAGCGGAGTAAGAACCTCAAGGCCAAGGTAAGGAGGCGCCGAACAGCTAGCACTTAAATACTAAATAGCCTAACCAATACTGGTCGCAGTTTAGCTGGAGGATGGACAGACAAAACCAGGCTGATTAGACAAGTCATTATTCAGACTGTTCAATGGCACAGGTATTAGAGGTAGACCACACAGAGAATGGTTTGATGATGTCAGAGATTGGTGCAAACTACCTGAATCTGGTGGCACAGGATCAAAATGAGCGGATAGAAGCATGCGATCAACACCAATGGACAGAAGGAAAAAGAAAGACGAATTTTCCGTTGCGCGGAATAAAAGTGTTAAAATATGTATAAAATCGCAAGATCTGTCAAAGAAGATAGAAACAGGCGCATATAACTACTTTCGGTTCCAAGTATTAACAGCTAAAAAACATTTGTGATATTCAGTATCAAAGCAAAAAAGCTTGGGATATGATACAGAGTTTTGACAACAAACAACGTCATTGCATTTGCATACAACAAAATAAACATTTTGGCAAACTTTATTATTTATCAATGAAAATGATAAAATTTGCATCTGGCTCTTAAGCAAAAGGTGACCTGTCTACTCTGAAAACTAAGTCATAGAGTTGACATGATGCTAAGCAGGCAGACTTGTCATGATATAAACGAGTAAAAAGAAGATATTTTCAATCTTGCCAGTGCTTCAGAATCTTTTCTAGTACCTGGTACAAGACACTAGAATTTGTCGACTGGTAGACTGCTATAATTGGTGCTTCATAGTAATCATAAATTGTAAACTACACATTATAGTAAAGCGCATTCATGGGCACTTAAAAGTTTGCACATCACAAATGTTGTAACAATGAAACAGTTTTCTTCCCAGTGTGTCAGTGCCTCAAGTCTTCTTTATTTGATTACAGTTCACCGGACGAAGAATTCCTGCTCTGATAATGGATAAATACTAAATGATGTATTGACCACAGCATCCAATTGGGTCTGCTGCGTATTTCGCAACTGATAGCAAAACATGCATGCCCAGTGTCATTACATTGCAGTTTCCGTTAAACAGAAATGTTACGGTACGTTAGAAAACAAGCTACTTAGTCTTATGTACATTAAAACGATGCAAATTATGTCGAAACTATTTGTCCAATTTGATCAGACTCATAACAAAATCCGAATGTTTGTGCAGGTTGACATTCCTGGGCTCGCTTTTACGTCGGCTGTTTGTTATTCGGTCTTATCTTTTGGTTTCAGCACTTGCAGAAAGAGTTGGAAAAATGTTGTAATATAATCTAAATATTAAAAAAACACTGAATTTACAAACACTTGTCTACAAATACTTTGACAAACATTAAATACTTCGACTAGTATTTTAATAAAGAATATACTTACTATATATTATATTCTAATAAAGAATATACTAACTTAGATAAAATCTTGTGTAAAAGAACCTAATGATATTAGCTTCAAAGCTCAACCAGCTAAAATGAGTCAGACGTTTTTATACCAACTAAATGTTTGAAAAGTTACACTATAATAAGAATATAACATGAAATATAAGCTTTACATCAGGAAACTCGAAGCCCGGTCGTACGAGTTCAGTTCAAATAGTCAAATATTCGTTTATTCAAACAGCTAGTTGACAAAATACGCAACTAATTAGGTTCGCCAACATATTAACTAAAGATTAGGCCTACACTGCTAAATTTTATTTATTATCTTAAAATAGGCTTAAATGGCAATTGGCACTAATTGCACATTAAATAATTACTAAAACTCTACCTAACAGCAGCTTAAAAGTTGTCTGTTAAGTCAGTTGGATTAGGAAAGTACAATATTTACACAGAGAATTTATGTATATCATGAGTACTTACGTGTGCAGTCAAATCTCACTTTGAAGACTACGAATGGTATATAGAACATAAATCCAGCGACAATGAAAATCACGGCGAAGAGAAATTCTATTTGTGGATTTGTGATTATAGGAACAAAGACGAGGAATATCGATGCCAGGAACACAAGGACTGGAATGACCAGAGGAATCTATAAAAGAGCAGAGTACAACTGTCACTTATCGTCACGTTGCTGTGCCTGGTTAGCTGCGTACAGACTCTATCCAAGACTGCTCTAATTTTATAATGATCGTGGCGTATCGATGTTTTGTGAACAGTGATTTGTCTAGTCATAAGCTATTCTTCACTAACAGAATTACACTGACATACATTAATTAATTCATTCATTTAATTCATTTAAAGCATTTATATAGGACCCCTTCAAGAAGTCTACTCAGAGGCCCTCTCAGTCCAACCAAGGTGATACAAAAAGGCCTTAAAGACCCTGTAGAACGCAGATGAATCATCCCTAGGCGTATCTCGAACGGGAGATCATTCCAGATAAAGGACCTACAACTGAGAAAGCACGACGCTGACAGGTTGAGGTTCTAGCACGAGGGACCAAAAGCTCCCCGCTAGAAGCAGAGCGAAGGGCTCTGCGAGCCAGCACAACAGATACAGGACAACAGAGCTCAAGGGATAGTGAGCGACAGATAACCCATAGCTGACGATGTTGGTAGTAACAGCCACGAGTGAGCTGACTGTTGTGCATTAGAAACCAAGTTCTTCATCGAATATAACACCCAAATACCGGACAGAATCATAAAAAGTAAAGTGGGGAAATGCTTCACCCACCAACTACACAACGGTCCACACCCGCCAGTCGCTCACGTCTACCCATCCAGATGAACTGAGTAGGAGTAGGATGAATTAAGTAGGAGGCGATCAGAGGCATGGGCGGAGTTTATCAGGGGCTAGGGGGGCTAAGCCCCCCCCCATGAACCAACAGACTTGACCAATGGGACAGGAAGTCAGGAACGCTTATCTTGGCTGACTCTTCTGAACATCGAATGTGATCTGACGACCATAGCCGTTTTAAGGAGTTCAGAGGCCCTAGGCACAAACCTTAACCTTAAACGTAACCCGATTTCTGCCTCAATCTCAGTCTCAGATATGCATTATTGCATTAATGCATTGAATGTGCATAATAGGCCTATGTGTCATTTTGTCAAATTTATTAATATAGTACTATACTGCTAGCACAGCAATCTTTGTACTACAAGTGTAAAATACAAGTTTAGTTTAACATACGTTAAAGTTCAAATTGTTAATTTGTTATACAAATTGAAAGTGAGATTGTAGTGAGTAAATTAGTGAGAGTGTCATCAACTGCGTCGTCGAACCCGCTGTCTTGAACGACGTTTTCGTCGTTCTAGAGATCCAGCCGATCGTCTCGTCTGGATCAATCAACTGCGCTCCCTTCACCGTCTCTATCGTCAGAAAGAGGCGGCGTATTGGGAAGATTTGGTCAACAGGAACTCAAAGAATCCAAAACGTCTCTGGTCCGCTATCTCCGGTCTACTGGGTCGATCTTCTAGTACATCCGCGAATCCTTCCTTCTCAGCGGACGATTTTCTACTGATGCTTACAACTAAACTGGATGGGCTCCGAAATTCCACAGCTGGTTCACCACCACCTTCCTACACTACCACTGAGTCGGTGTTCAAGGACTTTCGACCTATCCTTGAACCTGAACTGCGTCATCTGCTTTCTACATCTAATTTAAAATCATGTGAACTTGACCCCCTTCCCCCGTTTGTTACAGTAGATGTACTAGATGACATTGTTCCCTTCCTCCTCTACTTGTTTAATAGGTCTCTTTCAGAAGGTCACCTTCCAGCATCCCAGAAGCGTGCTATTGTGTTTCCCACTCTTAAGAAGCCCAACCTGGATTCTAGCATATGCCAAAATTATCGCCCTATTGCAAATCTCTCCTTTCTCTCAAAGACTTTAGAACGACTTGTTTCTCTGCAACTTCTTCCTTACCTTGAGCAGTCAGGCCTTCTACCGCCCAGACAATCTGGCTTTAGAGCTCACCACTCAACTGAAACTGCTCTTCTCGCTCTTCTCTCTGACATCTATTCTGCTATGGATAAATCCCACGTTACTCTCTTAGCACTTTTTGATGCATCTTCAGCATTTGATATGGTAGATCATGATATTCTATTACATCGCCTTGAAATTTCCTTTGGTCTTAGTGGCCTTCCTCTTCTTTGGTTTCGCTCCTATCTTACTCATCGTACTCAAATGGTTATTTTAGGAGACTCCCGCACCTCATGGGTACCTGTTAAAGTTGGAGTCCCACAAGGATCTGTGCTGGGTCCACTTCTTTATATCTTGTTTACAGCCGATATTCCTCTTCTCTTTGCTAAACACTCCGCCTCTGGTCACCTCTATGCTGATGATGTCCAGGCCTTTGTTCATGGCCCCTCTTCTCATCAGCTTGCTCTTTCCCAATCTATTGAATCTCTTTCTGCTGATCTCAATTGTTGGATGTCCTCTAATCGTCTTTCACTCAACTCTTCCAAGACTCAATTGATCTGGCTTGGCACTCGCAGACAGCTAATTAAACTTGATTACGATTTACTTGCCAAGCAATTCCCTCAATTTACTTTCTCGACAAATGTCCGTAACCTGGGTGTTACTCTTGACAGTACTCTTTCTTTCTCTGCACATATCTCTAATCTCTCTCGGTCCAGTTTTTATCACTTGCGGCGTCTACGTGCCATTCGACGATCTGTCCCCTCGTCGATTTTTTCTTCCATGGTTCATGCCTTTGTCTGTTCTCGCATTGACTACTGTAACTCGTTACTTATGGGCCTACCAAAACTCCGCCTGGCTCCACTGCAATCAGTACTTAATTCTGCTGCTCGTTTAATTGCCCGCCTACCTCGTTTCTCCCATATTTCGACTTTCATGACTCAAGACCTTCATTGGCTTCCTCTAACTGCTCGAATTCAGTTTAAAATTCTTTTTCTTACGTGTAAAACGTTTTTAGGTCAAGCTCCACGCTACCTCTGTGATCTTATGAGACGGCCTATCTCAGCTACCTCTGGACGTCCTCTCCGCTCTTCTGACCATCATGACCTTCTAGTTCCTCGGTCTCGGACTGCCACAGCACAGCATCGTGCCTATGCCTCCGTTGGACCTTTGCTGTGGAATGACCTCCCTGCTTTAACTCGTGCTGTAATGTTATCTGGAGGTACCACTGTTTCTGCTCGTTCTCTTAAGACTTTTCTTTTTCGAGGGGCCCTTCGCACTGGAAGCGCTTCTGATTAGGTTGTACTGCGAGAGGCGCTTTATAAGTCCATAAATAGAATAGAATAGAATAGAATAGAGTAAATGTTTGCTATAGGCGTAGGCTATACATGGATGGTCAGGACATTTTCTAACAAAAATTGCTTTCGTGTTTTGCTCTGAGCATAATCTCTTATAATAATCATCGAAATTCAAAGGCTTCAACACATCTGATTCGGTACGGCAATCTAGACTTGAAGCGTCGGAAATTAATTTCGAAGTGTGGACAAATTCCATATCGGTTCGTCTTCGGCAAACAATTATTTTCATCAATCCAACTTCTATGTAAGCAAGTATTCTTATTAATCAATTCAGCATCTATTTATGCAAGTATTATTTTCATCAATCCAACTTCTAGTTTCACAAGAAACTATTTTCATCAATCAACTTCTAATTTCAACAGAAACTATTTTCATCAATCCAACTCCTACTTTTACAAAAAGATATTTTCATCAATCCAACTTCTATTTAAGCAATAATTATTTTAATCAATCCAGCCTCTATTTATGTAAATATTCTTTTTATCAATCCAGCTTCTCCTTGAGCAAGAATTATTTTCATCAATCCAACTTCTATTTTCAATTGAGAAATGCAAACAAATACATAAATTGATTTCCGACGCTAAAAGCCAAGATTAGGCCTACCTCTGATTCTATGCTCATGACAGACAGGCAGTTTTTGTTCAGTTAAATAAGATTGCCTAGTTCATACCGAGTTCCGACATGGCGATATCTACTATAACTGTACAGAATGACGCATGTAGCATGACGCATTTGCTGAACCACCGTCCACTGTCAGAGACGCCGCAGTGGGTCAGTGAGGCCTGGACATCATCAGCTACTGTTCTACAGCGGATTACCTATAGACTGTGTTTTGACTTCTGCGTTTGGATAGCAGACAACCAGAACAAACGTCGTTCTGCAATCTTCGTCTAAACATCAATGACAAGTCTTCTACTGAAGAGGGTCAATGAAAATTTGCAAACAAATTTATAATTACAAATGGAGATAGAGCGGTTGGGCTCAGAATATATTACATTATACAGCTCAATACGTAATGCAGAATTATTGTTTCAGACTTCTCAATCGAATACCTTTACAACTCGAGGTATGTCTTTGTAGGGCTTCATATATCGGAATATGATGACGGCAAGCATGTTCAGTCCATAGAAACCCCAGAGGATGAAACTGATGAAGTCAATCAATGTCCCAATGTCACCAGCCAGAAGGAAAATCGTCGCTAACACAAACTGTACAACAGAGAAAACATATAATCATCACATTCAGCAATGTTTCATTGAAACAGTATTTCATACAATTTGATTAGGAAATGACTGACCCGCTTTGACGGTGTTGTACGGTTCTTCTTTATTTTCGCCTTTTAATTCTTTCCTGGAGGTATTCAGGTAACTAAGTTTGCCCTTCTTTATATCGCTGTAGCTCTTTTTTTTTGAGTTCTGCACTTTCCGGGACAGGGATATGCTGCAAGACACCCAACCCTAATAACTGCTCTGCAGGATGATGGAGGTTATAGGTTTTATCTTCTCCTCTGCTCCGATTTTTGTACTTTTGTCGTTCGCTTCTCTATTGTCTCTTTCTCACACCTGCTTGATCCGATCACACACACACACACACACACACACATTTCTGGATCAGAGAGTTGGTTTAGCAAAAGAGAAAGACTTATAATATGTGTATATTTAAAATTGCACACACAGTCACACACACATACATACACACATACATAAGTCTTTCTTCTTCGTTCAGCGAACTCTCTGGTCCAAACATTCATCAGATCTCATAGCTACAATGAGGATGGGGTATAACGACAGCTGAACGCAGCAGACGAGTGTGCTGCTCATCGTCTGCAAAGCATAAGCGTTTGCTATCTACGCAGAGGGCAGACCGCACAAGTGTCCCTCACAGCACCAGGTTCATCATGCAGGCTGGAGCACTGGCAGCCACAAAGATCTCTTCATAATAGACTGGGAAATGCTTTTTTAACGGTCTTTGGCTTTACTTTGCATCATAGATTCCATTATTTTCCTTGCGCAGGTGACATAGAAGAAGAGACTTGATCACTGCGTTATCAGCTTTTGCAAACTATTAAGAAGAATGGGGTATAACACTTCAACAAACGAAGTTGTCCAAAAACCGTGAATAACAAAAAGACTCAAAGCAAATTTGACAAATTAAACGAAGAACGCATCCTAAGACACAACAGTTGTAGGAATGAACGGGACGACGACGTTTCCCCCGAAGTTGGGCTGATGAAAATAATTCTGTACTTTAATAGAAGTTGAATTGATGAGAGAAATTCTTTGCTTAAATAGAGGTTGGATTGATGAAAGAATGTTTTTGCTTCAATAGAAGTTGGATTAATGACAGTTATTATGGACAATGGTAGAGTTATGTACTTACTGTTCTGGGGGAAATGTCCAGGAGGGAAAATGTCCCGGGGGGAAATGTCCAGGAGGGAAAATGTCCCGGGGGGAAATGTCCGAATACTGAATAAACGATCATTTTGAAACACACTTCGAGAGGAGACAGCAGATAAAGTTAACCCACGTGGAACCGCATGCGACCACTGCCACCAGATGTCTATTAACTGATTAGTGTCGATGACGGCAGTTTTACTTGAAAACACATTGTGCATGCATGTACCAATCTGGCTACATGTAAAGCGCTTTTTAAGTGCCATGTTTAGCCATGCTTAGCAAGTGGGTGCTAAACACGACCTTAAAATGACCTGAAAACGTTTACTTAGTCTGCGAATAGGCTGGTTCCTTCAACTTAGCTGTCTGTGCGCTTTAGAAATACCTTACAACAAGTCATGTAAAGAAATAAGATTCACCCTGTCAACAGTTAAAACATTTTTGTGATGTCAAGTAATTATAATATTCTAATTCTAGTAAATGTCATGTACTACATGGGCTACTACTTTACGATTAGTCATCTAGGTACATAAATTTCATACGGTTAGGATTATAGCCGGCGATGGAGTATACTTCTTGACATGAACCATTGCCAGCACGTCCGGCAAATGTTCATTTCGTGCAGCAACGAACATCAACCTAGAAGAAAAATTGTACAACTGTTAAGTCAACATTTTATATTGACATAGAGCTTGAGGCATTCGTCACATAGAAACGGTCAGGATAATCACGCCCTATCGGCTACAGTGGGAGAGCTAAGCAATATCTTTGGAATAAGCAATCGTTGCCACCTAGGAACAACTCTGTCACCCATTGAAGTTCAGTGAACATCGACGCCATCATCAACTCTGGCATCTTTATAATCATACTAATGCTAATACTAGAACCACTACCACCACCACTACAACTACACATGACACACGTTAACAAAGCAGTCACCAACCATGGCGCCTCAGGTTTATATATGCACGCATAAGCGAATGAAGGCGGCGGGAGGGTATCTAAACTAATATCTGCTGTGAAAATTCTTTTCTCATTTTGCTTTGGCATAGTCCAGTGCCGATCAATAATAGGAAGATTGGCTGTACACTTGTTGTCTCTTGTAATCCTGTATTGGTTATCGTTATTTATCTGCTTCTCCGTGTCATTTTCATATAATTCCAATCGTTATCAGGTATGTCCATTTCTCCTAGGTGTAATCGTAATCGTAATCAAGCATTTATATAGCGCCACTCAAAAACAGAGGCGCTCCCGACCCGAGCCAGTCTCTTCACTGGTAAAGGGAGGTTTTCAGGCGCTTGCGGAACTGGTCAAAAGAAATAGAGAAAAGGTCAGTCCTGAGGGACTGAGGTAACTGGTTCCAGCTATTGGGACCAACAATAGCGAAACTCCTGGACTGGGCCGTAGAAGTACGCACCCGCGGGACAACCAAGTAACCACGGGCCGAGGACCGAAGGGAGAAACGACTGTGCAGAGAAGATACTGGGGTACAAAAGGCCCTAAGACAGTGAGGAGCAGACCCAGCAAGACAGCTTCGCATGAGGGAACAGACATTGAATTGGATGCGCTGGCGGATGGGGAGCCAGTGAATGGAGTCACGGATAAATAGAAGATATGGTCAAACTTTGCAATGCTCCTATGAGGCGGGCGGCAGCGTTTAGAATGGACTGAAGTTTACATGTACTTGTAGAGGAGAGACCCATGTACACCGCATTCCCATAATCAATCCTGGAACAGATCAATGCATGGACCAAAGTCGTGATAGTGTGCAGTTGTAGTGATTGGCGGATGGCACGGAGTTGGCGTAGGTAGTAGAAGCAGGAACGAGAGACACTATTGACGTGATCAGACAGAGAGAGGACAGGATCAAGAATTAATCCAAGATCACGGACAGAGGAAGAGAAGAGCATATCTGGAAACCGAAGACGAAGGGAGGCAGCATTAATCTTGGTAAGCTGGGCACGGCTACCAAGCCAGATGTACTGAGTCTTGTCTTGGTTAAGACGGAGGCGATTTGAGGATAACCATCGGTCAAGAGCAGCTGAAGCCTCTAGAATACGCTCGACCATAACAGCAGCTGTGTCTGCAGGTCCATGAAGGTAAGCCTGCATGTCATCAGCATATTGGTGGGATAGGACACCCAGTGGACCAAGGACCCCAGCCAGATCCGAGGTATACAAGACAAACAGAAGGGGAGCAAGAACTGAGGTTGGTAACAAAGTCCACACTGTATGTATCCCATACAGTTGAAATACTTGATCTATCCCGCACTGTTCTGCTTAACGCGAAGTGATGTTATGTCCCCAAAGCTATTCATTAAACATGCCACAATTATAGGCTAACGCGCCGAACAAACGGACTGATGGACGGTTTGACAGACTATTGGTCGGATAGAGGGACTGTCGGTTGGATGACAGATGGACGGAGTGGTGATCGGATGGATGCTAAGATGAGCGGACAGATGAACGGACAGCCAATCGGATAGACTGGACGGTCAGATGGACAGACAGATGGAAGTTGGAACAAATAACGATTAGATAAGGCTGTCAGATGGATCGAACCACCTCATTCTCGTCGGTCCCCATCCCACACCGTCCACACCGAGTGTGTCCTCATCCCCATTCCCATCACAATTAAGCTAGATAACTAGATAAAAATGCTCATGGACATAAAGCAGTTATGTCAGAACCTTAAGTTTTGAAACTACAGCATACTCAGCTTAAGTCGAAAAGAAGTTAAAAATTATCAAAGTATTTCAATTTGACAGCGCTATATGATTAACATTGAAATGCAAACCCGGTTAGCTTAACAGATAATCAATTACTATAGAGTCAAAGTTACAACCGTCACCACGGTAAATACCGCGCTTTTATATATCCAACCCCATGGTAGTACCGTCGCAGGCCATGCATGATGCGGTAGACCGCCGCTTCTGACGCTATTACCACAGCACTGTAGGCTGCTTTTACCGCATTAAGTTGGTGAACACAGTCAATGATAGTAAGTTTTTCGTGCGGTCCATGGAGTTCTCCCAAGTGTCTTGTGGCTAAACAGTGGCTGCAAATGTCCCAGCCTGCTCTGAAGCAGAATAAACAGGCACTTCAATCTTGAATAATTGAAGGCCTTCGAATACAGTCACTCGACCTGGCGGTCTTTCATATCGGGAATAATAGCGAACCACAAAGAGAGGCGTGCAGCGAATACCCAAATATCGAACGGGTATTTTCACCGGATCACCGAGGCAATTTTTTACAGGAAAACCGTATCCCTGAAAATGCCATATATCATATGAACATATGGACATATGGACGTTGGACATATATCCAGAAAAAATGGACGGACATTTCCATCGTTTCCCCGGAACTAGTTTGTAACGAATAACTGGATTTCCGAAAACTCTGGTCTGAAATTCCAATTAGAAGTAAATAAGTGAGTAACAAGAATGAACCAAAGTATAAACAAATACGTTTTCAGGATACGTTCATTTCTTGCAAAAACAGAATCGCTATAAGAGCGCCTCTGAGTAGAACCTTTGAAGAGGCGCTATATAAATCTTATGATTAATTGATTGATTGAAGACGCAGCAGTTTTTTTAATTGTTGCAAACTGTAAAACTCTGCAAAAATAGCGTTGAAATGAAGTAAAATGTCATATCAGTTAAAATAGAGCGTATTAATTACTATGTTTTATTTTACACATAGCAATTGATTGCTCTGTAGATCTTATTTAGTATTCATTGATTTCCGTCATACCATCCGCTTTTTTAAGCATTTTTTTATGCATACATACATACATGCATACATATATAAGCCTATAGACGTTAGGCGGGAAACTGATGCAATGGCACAGTGTGCTAAATTCGTAATCTGGAGAGTTGTATGTAGATTGTAGAGTGAAAATTTCTGCACAGAAGAAGTCTTTTGGCATCGCAACAGAAGATGGAGAAGGCGGCCAGACGTTGTCACACCGTGGACGATGCCGCCTGGCGCTGGACGTTAAACGTCGGGCATTGTCTCGTCTTGCTGACATATTCATTTTCACTGGCGAAGCTGCAGACCGCGCAGTTGTGTCAAAGAGGGTCAAGTACTAGCAAGGACTGGCCATCACTAGTACCCATGCCCTTGTAGACCGACGGTATACGGAGCGTGGTAGGACTAGAGTTCATATCGGAGTTGGGAAGTTGTATAACGGACGCAACCCACGATCCATTTTATTTATTCGAGTGGATTCGGTGGCTGTTCAGCGGAGATAACACCATTTGCTTCTCCCGAACACTGTCAAAACATAATAAGTCTATCCGACGACCATCAGTCCGTTCATGCGACGACCATCCATCTCTGCTGTGATGGCGCTTCAGACCATAACAGTAATTATAGATAGCATTCTGTACAATGATGACGATAATTATGATGATGACGATGATGAAGAATAATGATGATGTTAATAATAACAATAGCAACAACAACGGTAACAACAGCAACCATTTCCAGTTGACGGTTATACATTATGAATCAGTTTAGATGACATCTTTCCAGTGCACATACCTGCCGCCTGAAAAGAGAGATCCATTTCCTGTTCCGAACGTCGACATTGCTACAAATATCGGAATGATCCAGGCTGCCTTCGGTATCACCGTCTCAGCCCATGTCTGTCATCAATTAAATAAGTCAGACTCAAACGATTGGTATTAAGAATTCCACAAGCGGATAGTGTCCGATGCATCATGCACAATAGCAAAATAAGATCGGCGCAAAAAGTCAAACAATAGTTATTGTTTACCATAGAGTCGGTAGATAACCTCAACGGATCAGAGTTGTGGAGAATTACAATGTTTTCAAAGTTTTTGTGAGTTATTTCATATGTCTGATACATCTCATACATCTCTTGCGGTATCTACTGACACTCTTTATCACAATCTCCATCTCTGGACGTCTGCTAATCGGCTTTGCCTTCGCTCCTCTAAGACCCAGTTGATCTGGTTTAGCGCTAAACAGCAGCTACTCAAACTTGACTTTCCATTACTTTCTGCAAAGTATCCTGCGTATGCTTTCCTGTCCAGCGTCCATGTTTTAGGTGTCACACTGGATTGAACGTTCTCTGAACATCTTCTGAACCTAACGCGTTCTTGCTACTACCAGTTGAGCGAGACGCCTGCGTGCTATTTGAAGACCTGTCTCCTACGTTTTCACAGCCATAGTTCCACTCGGCTGTCACACTGATTACTCTGATTCGTTACTAGCTGGTCTTCCCAAGGTACGACTTCAATCGATCCTGAACTCCACAGCCATGCTAATTGGCCGCCTTCCTAGCTTCTCTCACATTAATTTTCAACTTATATGATTGATCAACTGCGTTGGCTCCCGCTGCTTCTCGAATTCGGTTCAAGATCTTGCTCACGGTTTCCAGAACTCAGCCTATTACCTTCGTGATCTGATGTCCAAGACCACTTCCGCTGTTTCCCTTCGTCCCCTCCACTCTTTGTCCCTCAGGCAAGGATTGCTATGGCCCAACATCGCGCCTTTGCCATTGTGGGTCCTTTCTCTTGGAATGACCTTCCCCTTATACGCTCTAAGATTTTTTCTGGGGTCTCTCATCTGCCCGCTGCTTGAAGACATTCTATTCCCTCGGGGAATATGCTGAGAGTTCCTCTGAATAGTTTATAATGTAAGATGGGCTTTATACATTTTCAAATACATCGCAATACAATACAATATAGTGCATCTCCATCGTTGCCCTATAAACAACGCAGCCATCGATGAACCATGATATTTGTTAGGGGCTCAATGTCGGCCTGACCCCTAGGGGTAGTTACACGAGACTGCGATGAGTCTAACCGAATCCACGAAAACGGTTAAACTGCAAAAGAAACCAAATACCCAAAGACGTGTTCTAGCAAGCGTTCGATATCCAGAAACTATCCTGAATCCCCGAAAAAAATAGATAATAATAATAATAATCTTTTCTTTATTGAAGCGCCTGACTGCGCCTCACTGCGCTGTACATTTACATGTTATGCAATTTAAATCTGCTAACAGAACAGACAGCCTGCAATACAGACAGCCTGTAATAGATGCAGACTAGATGAGGAGGCGTCTTCGTAAATAGTACAGAGGCCCCTTGTTTGCAAGCAGTTTATTTCTTTCTCGTTACCTATGTATGCTACATGGGAGCAGGACATTACCCCCGGACATTATCCCCTGCAATTACTCCCATAGGATATTACCCCTGTCATTATCCCCCTGTCATCACGCCCTGCCATTACCCCTGCAATAATAATAAAAACATTATTTACTCATTTAATAGGAAAATAGGAAAAGTTATAACTGAATTTTACATGAATTTAAAGAGGAAGCAGTTCCTTTAATATGGTTAGAATTTCCTATTGTTTAATAGCGGTGTATGACCATTTGGCAGTGTTTTGTATTCATCTCTCAATTCAATGGTTGCTCGATCAGTTGGAAGAGGATGAGGAGCACGAACTTTTTGGCGGACTCGACGAATTTTGCGGGGCAGAAGATGACGTAGAGGAAGTTGAAGAACCATTTGGACAGATGCTGCTTCCGACAGGACTTGCAATTTACGTCCAAGTATCTGCAGCTGTGGCACCTCTTCTCTTTCAACTGCTTCACATTTTTTAATATTTTGTCTAGCTCTTACAACTTCGCATCGTGATGAATCCGGTCCATGAGTGTGACTGTGCAAGGAGCCAACAATAAGTTCATTTCTTACTTTTATCTTTGCTTTGCATTCCGATACTCCTATCACATTTCCTCGTCTCTTCTCGCATGCATAACTTATCACACCTTGTGCTAAATCTTTCTGCTTCACAAATACATATCCACGTATACTTTCAACTTTCTCCATGACTTAAATTGTCGAATGCTAGTAAATGTAATTTTCGAAGCACCTTAATATATGCAATAGCATATTTGCATTGTGCAAGTGTGAGAGATGAGAAGAATATGCAAATAGAGATGCCACAGAGTACGTCTATAGAAAGGCGCCGGCATGGAAAGATTCAGTTGTATGAATTGCCTTAAAAGTAAACTGAACTTCAAGTAAATAAGCAATTTAACACTAATTATTATATATGCATAATTGTAATCGAACATCTATATAGCGCCTGCGTCAGTGCCTGCGTCAGGAAACAAAAGAGTCTTAAGACGTCTACGGAACTGGGAAAGAGAGAGGACTCAAAGCGAAGAGACTGGGGAAGAGAGTTTCAAGCTGATGGGCCAACACGGGCAAAGCACCTCGGGTGGGCCGTAGGAGAGCGCATGCGATGGACAACCATAAGGCCACGGGACACGGGTCGAAGATCGCAAAGAGGCCCTCGCAGGTAAGGAGAAGACAAAGATGCAAAAAGACCTGAGGTAAGATTGGGCGACCCCAACAAGGTAGATACGCATGAGGGAAAGGATTTTGAAAGTTACCCGCTGTTGGATAGGGAGCCAGTGAAGGGTATCCCGAATATAGCCTGAGATATGGGCAAACTTTGGAATGGCACCTATAAGCCGAGCAGCTGCATTAAGAATAGACTGGAGTTTGTGAGTATTAGAGGCGGAGAGTCCAATGTATGCAGCGTTCCCAAAGTCGACCCGAGTGCAGATCAAGGCATGAATCAGAGTAGTAATGGCATGCAGTGAAAGAGAGCTGCGAATGGAACGTAGTTGGCGAAGATAGTAGAAGGAAGATCTGGAAACCGAGTTGACTTGGTCAGTAAAAGAAAGGTAAGGATCGAAGACAATTCCCAGGTCACGAACGGAAGAGGAGAAGTGGATGTGGGATGACAGACATCACAGCTACGACAATATTTCTTTACAGATCCAAATATTCCCGGCAACCAAAAGTGTCTCAAAAGCCTATCAGTTGTTTTCTGCATTCCCAGATGTCCACTCGACGGAATGTCATGTGCTACTATAAACAACTTATCCCTCAGTGCAACAGGCACAACAATTTGAGTTTCTCCATTCCTTCAGGATTTAGTCGGTTACGCCAATGTCGAATTAACACGTCATTGCGTACCTCATAAAAATTCTTATCTTGCGGCGCATGTTCCTTTTCAGCCAACCCAAACAATGACTGAAGCGAAACATCGCTCCTTTGTGCTTCAATTAACTCCTTCCTTGAAACAATTTCCCCAACACTGGACCTTATTTGCGACTCCTCGTCAAACAATCCACTCATTCCTGTTAATTCAACATCATCAGTTAATTCCACATCATTCACACCTGTTATATCCACATCATTCACACCTGTTATTTCAACATCATTCACTGCAGTTAAGTCATCATCCGTTACACCGCTATCAGTAGTATTCGCATGAGCGCACACAGCGTCTGACCGTTCCTTCTCTGCAGCTGCCTGAGCCCTCGTTACAAACCGATATGTGCACCGGCACAATGTATGGGAAATCATTGCCAATTAAGATCAATTAACACCATCAGGTAATTTATCCACCAACCCACATAAAACCATCCCATTAACTCTCTCAGATTCTAACTTCACCTCCACTAGTGGTATTTCCAAAGGACTCCCTATTACACCTTGAATCAATCGATTCTCTCCCGTGTCTTGAAACTCATTCAAGCCCAGCCGCTCCCTGCTAATTAGAGACTGCAACGAACCCGAATCCCTCAATAACACTATTGAACGCCGTGTGCCTTCATGCGCATGCAACCATGCATCAGAACAAAATGGCTTATAGTTATCATGCACCTGTGCAGAAACCATCGAATCTTGAGTACAAGGCCTATCGTTCCCCACTAATTGAACAGATTTTGGCATTGTTTCATACTTTCTCCTTGTATTGTCTTCGGGTCTCCCTTTATAAAACCAACAGTCCACTAAAGCATGACCACGCTTACGACAATATCCACAAACAACTGGTGTTCCCACACCTTTAGGAAACCCGGGTTTCTTTCCAACATTAGGAATCCTCACTGACTGACCCCAATTCTGACCCCAAGTCTGACCCCAATTCCCTTTTTCAGCCCCAATTTCAACTTTCTGCTCAACCTTGAACCCTCCAAATTGTTCCATTTTGTATGGCTTGTACAATATTGCATACTCATCAGCTAGTTTAGCCGCCATGCTCAAGCTCGAGGGTTTCTTCTCTATCACCCATCTGTGAAGTTCAGTGGGTAAGCAATTCACAAATTGTTCAAGTTTAACCACTTCAATTAACTTGTCCAGATCTTTAGCAGCACCTTCTCCCTCAATCCAGCTATTAAAAGGCAAACTCAATCGAAAAGCAAAGTTGGAGTACGTTTCCAAATTTCCTTTTTTCATTGTTCGAAACCGTTTTCGATAGAATTCCGGTACTCGAGCATATGCCAACAACAATGCCTGCTTTAGAATGTCGTAATCTTGACATTCCTCCACAGTGAGTTCCGAAAACACCTTTTGTGCTTTGCCGGTTAATTGCGTATGAATTAACCCAGTCCATTTCTCTTTCGGAAAATTATGAATTTGCATTGCCTTTTCAAAAGCCAAAAGATCATGTTCGACATCCAATTCATCGAATTTCGGTACAAATTTCACCGCTGCCGCCATCCGAAATCCCTCGTTCGTGTCAGATGGTTCACTTACATTATTTTCCACTCTTTTTACTTTTAACTCATGCTGTCTTATTTTATCTCTTTCTTGCTGATCTAACTCCATTTGTAACTTCCTCTGCGCAGCCTCAGTTTCTAGCCGCATCCTTCTTTCCAGCACTTCAGCTTCTAATTTTATTTTGCTTTCTTCTGCCTCCCTTTCCTCTCTACGTCGATCAGCTGCTGCATCCACTCTACGTTGCTCAGCTGCTGCTTCTTCTCTACGTTGCTCAGCTGCTGCTTCTTCTCTACGTTGCTCAGCTGCTGCTTCTTCTCTACGTTGCTCAGCTGCTGCTTCTTCTCTACGTTGCTCAGCTGCTGCTTCTGCTTCAGCTTTACGTTGCTCAGCTGCTGCTTCTAACTTTTTCGCTTCCACTTCGAACCTTCTTGCTTCATTCTCTGCTTCTAGCTTAAGTTTGTATCTCGCAAACTCACGCTCAGCCTCTTCTTTCTTAAACTGTCTCTCCGCTTCCTCCGCCTCTCTCGCTGCCTTTATCTCCAACGACTTAGACTTCCTCTTTTAAAGCCTTAGCCGGAGACAACAACTTCGACAAATTCTTTTGCATTTGCGTCTTACCTTTCGTCTCTTGACTCAAACGCTCTAACTCCTGTTTTAACTCTTCAACCGACATGTCAAAGACGTCCTCAGTCGTCAACGACTTAGCGGCGATTCCATACTTCCTACGTATGTTTCCTTAGTTAGCTTATTCTCAGCTACTAATTTTTACACGAACAATGTTAGCTTCTCTGCCAACCTTTATTCTATGTAATTTCCGAAAATTCGAATTATTTATCGATATATTTCGTTTTAGACAGAATTTTTCCTTCTATACGGAATTTGACTATCAATTTCCCGCTTTCGAACGGTATTTGTTTAATTTCGTAGTTTACGGCCCTGTTACCGGTCCAAACCCGCTTTTAAACGGTATTTACTCTTCTCTACAATTCGTTTTCTACGGCACCGATACCTTTAAACTCGTTTTACCGAAATTTTCTTAAAATTTCTTTCGGACGAAGCCCCCAATTGTTAGGTGCTACTACTAGAACTGACGACAACTCGTTAGGGTAAAAGAAAATATATATATTAGAACAACAAAGTAGTAGAAAACCTATACAACCTTCTCTTCAACAGGAAGTCTCAACCGTCTCCTTCTTCGGAAGAACGTCGAACAGACAAATCAACTGACAACTTGGTTGGCCGCAAAGGACACGAAACCAAGAGTAACTGCAGTTAATAACGTGTCTTAACTATACAAAGAAGACTTTGCCAGTTATACCTTTAACAGGCAACACCACCGGCAACAGGCCTAAACGAAAACTGCCAAGCTTACCGACGAGCCTGTAACAGGAGTTTATATACCCGACAACACTTCTTGTTTAACTAAGCCGAATATATTTCATCCTCGACAAAGTCTCTATCTCATTCTAAGACATCAATATTCTTCAATATATAGTACTAGGCATAAAGTCACGCCCCTTTTATATATAGAGTTCATTCTATACTAAATATATTTAGTCTATTGCACCGTCTTAAGTTACGGGACAAAGTACATAGACAAGAGTTCGGTAGCATCTTACAACACTATATGTACCGCCTTCGGGGAGAGGCCATGAGCTCCAAGTGTCCGCAGCGCATGTAGTGAACCCGAACAGGCTCCAATGATCTCGTCAACATGAGAAGGGACTTTGAGATCCTGTCTTACGGTGACTCCGAGGATTTTCATTGACTCCACTCTTTCTACTCTTTTCAACGGTGGCGGTGACGCATCCTCGCCTCATGACCAGCATCTCCCTAGACTTGCTAGCATTCAGTCGGAGATTGTTGTGTGCCGCCCAGTCTGCCACGTGTTGAAGCTCCTCGTGAACTGTGACCCTCATCTTCGACCTCACCAACAAGTAAGTATCGTCCGCGTACTTAATCAACCTGTTGGCAGAGTGAACCGGCTGGAGATCGGAGGCGTTGATGTCATAAGAGGCCGGTCCCACCCCGGATCCCTGGACAAAGCTGGCGTTGATGTCTGCAGCACTAGATGTTCGTCCTTTAAACATGGTAACATGTTTCCGGTCTTTCAGGAAATTGATAAGCCAGTTGTAGACGTTGTCTAGTCCGGAAAGCTTCTCAGCAAAGGTGTAGTGCCGAACCGTGTCAAACGCCTTGGAAAAATCCAGGGAGAATACAGATGTTCATGTACCAGTGCCCGTTCAACAACTCTGGATAGAACTGGTGTGATGGAAATCGGTCGAAAGTCCGCCGGCTGCGTAGGCGACTGTACTTTTGTCACAGGATGAATGATGGCCGTGCTCCACTGCGTCGGGACATGCGAGGCCGCGAACGAGCGGTTGATAAGCTCTGATAACACAGAGGAGTATGCTGGAGCAGCCAGGCGCAGAAACCATGCCGGTGTAGGAGGCTGAATGCACTCCACGTACAAAAAGACTCCGGGGGTGTTTTTATCCTAGTATATAATGACTCTAGAGTAGAGAGTGACATGGGGAGACAATCTCGTCCCCATCCCCGCCCCGCAACAAGAAAGTCTTCCCCATCCCCGCCCCATCCCCGCAGAGTTTGTCCCCATCCCCGCCCCATCCCCGCAGGTTTTTTCCCCATCCCCACCCCATCCCCGCAGGACGACATTACATTCCCGCAAAAGTTTACACCAATTAAAATTTAAAAAATAACATATTTTAGCATACAAAGCTATTTGTATTGCTGACTGCATTAGTCTGTTATTATCTTATCGACAGTTTGCATTAACCAAGTCCTGACCATTTCTGACTAGAAGGCTTCAGAAAATAAGAAAATCTCTTTATCAGTTCTCAAGTTCTTAACATCACCCGGGTTTCTTGCCGGCTCATTCCCCATTACCGCGGTATTACCACGAGAGTAAACCCCATTACCGCGGTATTACCGCAATTGTTGTCCCCATTACCGCGGTATTACCGCAATTGTTGTCCCCATTACCGCGGGATTTACCGCGGTTACCGCGGTTTCCCAGCGGGGAAATTCCCCATGTCACTCTCTACTCTAGAGTTAATCCACACTAGGACAAAAACACTCCACCCAGCGAATAAACATTCCGAGAGTGTTTTCGTTTAAGATCAGAACAAATGACTTGTGGAGTTGATTCTTCCAAGGACAAATTGACTGGGGAGTTAATTCTTCCTAGGACATATTGACTGGGGAGTTAATTCTGCCTAGGACATACTGACTGGGGAGTTAATTCTTCGTAGGACAAATTGAATGGGGAGTTAATTCTTCCTAGGACATATTGACTGGGGGAGTTAATTCTTTGTAGAACAAATTGAATGAGGGAGTTAATTCTTCCTATGACATATTGACTGGGGAGTTAATTCTTCCTAGGACAAATTGACTGGGGAGTTAACTCTTCCTAGGACATATTGAATGAGGGAGTTAATTCTTCCTATGACATATTGACTGGGGAGTTAATTCTTCCTAGGACAAATTGAATAGGGGAGTTAATTCTTCCTATGACATACTGACTGGGGAGTTAATTCTTCCTAGGACAAATTGACTGGGGGAGTTAATTCTTCCTAGGACATATTGACTGGGGGAGTGAATTCTTCCAAGGACACATTGACTGGGAGAGTTGATTCTTCCTAGGACCAAGTCCGACCAACTGACTTGTAAAGGTGATTCTTCCTTACAAAAAATTGGCTGGGGGGAGTTAATTCTTCCTAGGACGAATTGACTGGGGAGTTAATTCTTCTTAGGTCATATTGAATGGGGGAGTTGATTCTTCCTTAGACCAAATGACGTGTGGAGTTGATTCTTCCTAGGACATATTGGGGCGAACATTTAGTATCGGGGTGCGTAAGTTTACTGGCGTTTCACAGTATCTTTTGACATGCTGCGAGGAAGGTACCATGTTTTCTAATGACGACACTAACCCTAACCCTTAATCACGACGCCAAACTCTGACCCTAACAGACACCCACGAAACCTACTCACTCTGATTCTAAATGTTTACCCAAATTTAACGGGGGACTCATTATTACTATCATTATCACTGTGTAGCCGGTATTTTACTGTTTTTGTTTGGAGGAGTTTTCTTCGTTGTTAATTGGTCCTACACTGAAGATACTTCTTATCTAAGACTACGCCATTCAATTTGTCCAATCAGCTCCACAAGTCATTTGGTCCCAGAAAGAATCAACTCCTCCATTCAATTTGTCATAGAAAGAATTAACTCCACAAGTCATTCGGTCCCAGGAAGAATTAACTCCCCAGTCAATATGTCCTAGGAAGAATAAACTCCCCCATTCAATTTTTCCTAGGAAGAACTAACACACCCAATCAATTTGTCTTAGGAAGAAATAACTCCCAAGTCAGTATATCCTAGGAAGAATTAACTCCCCCAGTCAATATGTCCTAGGAAGAATCAACTCCCCCAGTCATTTTGTCCTTGGAAGAATTAACTCCCCAGTCAATATGTCCTAGGAAGAATAAACTCCCCCATTCAATTTCTCCTAGGAAGAATTAACTCCCCAGTCAATTTGTCCTAGGAAGAATTAACACCCCCAGTCAATTTGTCCTAGGAAGAATTAACTCCCAAGTCAGTATGTCCTAGGAAGAATCAACTCCCCCAGTCATTTTGTCCTATGAAGAATTAACTCCCCCAGTCAGTATGTCCTAGGAAGAATTAACTCCCCATTCAATTTGTCCTACAAAGAATTAACTCCCCAGTCAGTATGTCCTAGGAAGAATAAACTCCCCCATTCAATTTCTCCTAGGAAGAACTAACACACCCAATCAATTTGTCTTAGGAAGAAATAACTCCCAAGTCAGTATATCCTAGGAAGAATTAACTCCCCCAGTCAATATATCCTAGGAAGAATTAACTCCCCCAGTCATTTTGTCCTAGGAAGAATTAACTCCCCAGTCAATATGTCGTAGGAAGAATTAAATCCCCCATTCAATTTGTCCTAGGAAGAATCAACTCCACTGGAGTGATTATTCACCAACAGGAGTGTTTTAGTCCTAGTAACAATACACTCCACCGGTCAATTATTCCTAGTAAGAATTAACTCCGCGAGTCAATAAATCCTGGGATAAATAGACTCCGGAGTGTTTAAAAGGGGGAGTCTATTCAGCCTACTACACTGGCAAACCGTCCGCACCATCCGCAGTGTGATGGAGGCGATCTAGAATATGGAATATTTGATATTCTGACGTGAATGGCCGATCTGTTGCAACCGTCTGCTTGAAGGCCGGTGGTTGGTAACTGTGGTTGGTATGCGACGTTTCGTTTTCCCGGGGTTTTCTTGCTGAGAGCGCCACTTAATGATAGAAGCGCTATATAAATCTTTAAACACGAAAGGATACGATATGGTGCTGAGTCTTTTGTCATAGCAATTATCAAAGTTAGTTGCTTGCTTCATACAAAAACTATTTAATTTATAATATTTCTGTTTGCAACAAATAAACATATTTTGATAAAGTCATTGTTTCACTTTGGTCTTTCTCATTACTTACTTACTTCGCACATTATCGATCGCAGGGTGTGATTTTATCACTATGTCATCTCTTCTTTTAACTGCTAGAGCATTCCAAATAAAAGAAAAACTATTTCAATGCCAATTAATCTAAGTACAGTAGGTCATTGTTGTAGTTCTATAGACTTGGCGCCGACATAGCATGCGAAATATAAAGAATCTATTTTTTATGCACTGCACTTCATTTATCTGACCGAAAGGTGCGACATAGCGGTATAGGCTTCTGTAGCATTAACGGAACCCGTTCAGGCGTCATCCCTGCCGATATTCCTAGTTTTACAAACACTATTCTAGAGCTGATTCTACTCTTTTCCGTTCAATTATCTTAAACCCTGGTCACATTCTTCACGACCTCCTCCCTCCCCTTAAGGTCACTCCATACAATACGCGACCCAGGCCACGTGATCTCAACCTACCTAGAACTGATGCCTTTGCAAAAAGAAGTTTTATTATGAGAATGTTATATGACTTTGCATTATTTATTCTTCTGTAAGCTACTGTGCGTTTGCTGTTAGTCAAATAAAGAATATTCTTACTTACTTACTTACTTACTTATATCCACAACCAATGCGACGTGTAATCTTGTGTCAATTTCTAGTTAGATGTATAAAATCGGAAAAAGTACTTTCAACATAAATTATGGTACGGCTGTAGACTATCTGATACCTGATGATACCTGTGATGCATCAGTATTCAAACGGGCCAATTCCTATCCTGCGATTTTCTATAAATTTCAGTTAATCTGTACGAACATAATGGCGGTGTGAGTACAGGAGAGATAGTTTAACAAACTAGGTCCAGCAACTGCAAAAGTTCGTTCACGAAGAACAGTTCTCGCTTTATGTGACCAGATAAAGATAATAAGATAATCAGATGAATAATGATACTGAGGACTGATTGTAAGCATTGTGAGGAGCCTGAGGACTGATTTTAAGCATTGTGGTTGACATAGTCAGGTACATCTGGCGCACAGTAGCGAATGCGTCCGATGGATGGGAATGGATGTGAAGAGTTGGTGGAGGAACCTCTGAGATGTCAGCAGAGGGCAGAGATCAGTCGTATAAAGAATATATAATAGGGATCCTAGTACGGAGGAACCCTGGTACCTGCCATTCATCCAGCTGCCTTGCCTATTCTTCTCTTTGTTTCCTTTCAGCTATCATTGTCAGCCTTTTTTCAGATAAATTTTTTCCCACATTCTCAACCTCCGCAACCATCCACCTCCACTAAGATCGCTTTCTCTTTCGTCTCAAATATAAATTGTCAACTCCAAATGCAATAAACCGAATTAGCCTACATCATAAAAAAACTGGTTCTGGTTAGAAACGGTCAGAAATCTAGATTAGCAGTCAGCAGAAAAGAGCCGTGTTCGTGGCTGTACTTACGACGGCAACGGCCGGTGATGCGATCAACTCTTCCACCGACATAACAGTAAAGTAAGATATATTGGTGAGTATGTAGACAATCATGACCAAGGGCACACCGATGACAATCGCTAAAGGAAGGTTTCTGCAAGTTACCACAGCATGAAACATATTTGAAATTATTATTATTATTATTATTATTATTATTATTATTATTATTATTGTTGTTGTTGTTGTTGTTGTTGTTGTTGTTGTTGTTGTTGGTGGTGGTGGTGGTGGTGGTGGTGGTGGTGTTGGTGTTGGTGTTGGTGTTGGTGTTGGTGTTGGTGTTGGTGTTGGTGTTGGTGTTGGTGGTGTTGTTGTTGTTGCTGTTGCTGTTGCTGTTGCTGTTGCTGTTGTTGTTGTTGTTGTTGTTGTTGTTGTTGTTGTTGTTGTCATCATATAACAATTTTCATTAGTTACAATTCATTTGCTATATCTTAAACATATCGCCTGTCACGTACTTCATCATGTAACTATTTTAATATTTTAATATAGGTATAAATCAGTGATGTGCACTAACAATTTTTTTGTAGTCAAACTATAACTATTTTTCAACTAAAATATAAAAAAATTAACTAAAAGATGGCAACTGGTTTTGTAAATAAGTTAACTAAACTAAAATATTTAGTAAAACTTTTTCAAACTTTGAACAAACTTTTTCACAAACATTTTCACAATGATAGAGGTTAAGTGAACTGTAATAATGCATAGCGTCAATGCCAATTTCAATTTAAAAATATATTATGTGTAATAGAACTGTCCTTGTACAGTTCTACAAGAAAATCATGAAGAAGGTTGCTAATTACTATTGCACGATTCGCACCTTTCTTCGTGATTTCCTTGTAGAACTGTACTAGGACTAGTCTAGTACACATTACATAGCTTGAAAGCAAAATTTACGCTCTGCGTTATTGCAGTTCAATTAATCTCTGTCATTGTGAAAATGTTTGTGAAAATGTTTGTAAAAAAAGTTTGTTCAAGAGTTGGAAAAAGTTTAACTACATATTTTTAGTTTAGTTAACTTATGTACAAATCATTTTCCAACTTTAACTTACATTGTTTGATTTTAGCGGAAAATAGTTATAGTTTAACTAAAAAAATTAGTTAGTGCCCATAACTGATTATCAAAGTGAACAATTTAGCATGGAAATGTCTAAGAAAAGCAGATGACGTTCCCGCGTTGGATAGCTATCGAGAGTCTCGGGAAAGGTAGATTGTCTTGAGTGGGTTGCATCGTTCAACCTTCGCCCTAATTCCAACACAAAATCCAGTCCTTCTGAACTCCAAGAACCGCTGGACTCCAATGCCACCGCCACAAAGCATGCGTTCGGATGATTGTGGCGTATGTCTTGGCGGTGGCTGTCTGGTTTTCGGACTCACGCGCTTCGGTTGATGTTGATGAGACTTTGGAATATGTGTCCGGAACGGTAACGTCCTAAGTGAGGCACTTTCCGCATGATCATGGGTCTGGTCGTTTGTCATCTTATCCGGTGAGAACAAACGGTTCTTTCAGATCAGGGATGTGCGCTCTTCCAAACGATCTCCATATGATGTCGTTTAGCATGCTTTGCCGTTGATGTCATGGGTTGGTCATGCCGGTATTTTTCAGCAGGCCAGACCGTGAAGTCCTCTGGCGTCACAAATGTGGCTCGAATAGTGTCGTTCCAAATCGCAATTCCAACCGAGATCCGTATCACTTCATCAGACACTAGCAAACAATCTCCGCGCGTGATGCCGGAGAGGCTAAGAGACGATATCCCGATATGGTGTTCGCCGAGTCGCTCAGAGCTGCTCGTGCCTTACTTGTCCAGTGGCTATCCCATTCTCTTTGACGATGAGCTGCTGGTCCTGTTGGTGGTTCGGCATCTGCGAAAACTATACGTCATGTCAACGCTGTGTTAACTACAACTAGATCGCCTGGGGTATCAGCTAATTCTGGTGGCAACGTGTTTGCCTGGAGTTCGCTTGTGCTCGCAGCAGATCCCAAGAAGGCAGAAAGTGCCAGCGTAGCAGCACAGCATATTTCAAGACCACCATCATTCACCGAAAGGGATGCTCGGAGCCATTTCTCATCAGATAGATCCACATTCAAAATCCTTCACCGAAAGGCATGCTCGGAGCCATTTCTCATCAGATAGATCCACATTCAAAATCCTTCACCGAAAGGCATGCTCGGAGCCATTTCTCATCAGATAGATCCACATTCAAAATCCTTAACCGAAAGGGATGCTTGGAGCCATTTCTCATCAGATAGATCCACATTCAAAATCCTTCACCGAAAGGCATGCTTGGAGCCATTTCTCATCAGATAGATCCACATTCAAAATCCTTCACCGAAAGGGATGCTTGGAGCCATTTCTCATCAGATAGATCCACATTCAAAATACTCCACAATCCATTTCTTAACATATAGTCAAATCTGGTGAGACTAGGGCAATCGACGCATAAGGCTGTGCGCATTGTATGGAGAAGCTATGGCACGGTTAATCTATTTCGAAGCAGGATTAGGGCGTCATGATAGTGAAACATGGAGAGCCTCCCTACCGCTTATTCCAGGTCATCCGCCTTCTTACTCACCACCTTATCGACGGCTGGCCCAGGCATCAGAGGTGAGCCCAACAGCGTCGCCTCTCCTGGTGGAGTGTGTTTGACGCCGGAGGATGGGATCGTCGCTTTTATTGTCGTCGTTCTGGAAGATAACTTCACATTTCGCGCGGTTAGGTTGAAACCCAAGTTTAGCTGACTCCTGGGCGATCAATTGAACATCGTGGGCCACCGCATCCACCTTGCCTCCCAGTGTCAGATCGTCTAATATGCCACTCTTAACTAAGATTTAAGATTCAATAGGATCGCCTGTACTGCAGAATTCCAGTGGACCCATCGGATCACCTTGCTGGATTCCTTCTTCTGATCGAAGAATATCAGGTTCATGTAAGGTTAATATCGGTCTGCAGGAGTATGAAGCATGTGCGAAACGATAAAGTTCCGGAATATCTCTTGCAGCCGCATCAAGGAGTGAGACCCTGCAAAGAGTGTTGAAAGCATTTCCAAAATCTAGTTTGGCCCGACCACACCATCCATCGGCATCGAGGTGGCCCAGCGGGGGGTTTGCATATACTGCTGCTTCGGCGCCTCCGGGTACGCCAACCCCCAGTTGGGATGGGACAGGCTGAGTAGACAATTTGGCAACAGCCAGGGTAGGGTGTTCGCGCATTTAGCTGATAGGTGTCGCCATGCCAACAGCGACTGTGATGCCTCCGTCTTCAAAGCTATGAGATTGGACCCGTAGATAACTTTGTTGACCTCGACCGGGAGAGTCCCTACCAACTTCAGATTGACCAGGTCACTCAGGTGGTTGTTACAATCGACTCCAATAGAAATGAAGTCTTTGTTGTGTTGTGGACCAGCTGCGCCTGCCGAGCCTGCTGGAAACGAAGAAATTGTCGATCGCTCTGAAATCTGTAACGGTGCAAACCGATATGAAAGTTCTGGGTCAGAGATTGATCTCCTGTCCGACGGAGCAGACAGATGCTTGGCCAACGTCTCGTTCGCTTTCTCTGCAGCTGGTTCATCGTCTCTGCAGATAAAGCAAAAAGGCGGCGCATAATGCTCTTGCCGATTTGGGAATTCTTTTGACGAGCGCGCCTCTTACGACCGGGTGAAAAAGGCTTGATACTGAAGGTACAAGACGGCGTTGTCTGTCCAAATCTAGCTGCGTTAGGATGGATATGTGATTTTCAAGGTCGGACTCTGAAGTGCTCGGCTATGCACCAACTTGTGAATTGTAAACAATAAGGGCCAAGAACAGAACTAGGCTGTTGGACACCATGAGGGATCAGACTGAGCAGTACCAATACCCACTTGCCGAGACTTATTGTAGAAGTAAGAAGCAAGACAGTACTGTCGAAGGCAGTTCCAGAGGTACTGAAGCTTTACGAAGTCTATGAAGTAATATCGAACAGTACTGCCCAAACTGCGGTCCCATACCCATGCGTCCCCGCCCCTTTCGGTGTGCCCCAAGGTTCCGTTCTAGGTCATCTATTGTATCTTCTCTATACGGCTGAACTTTGTCCTCTGCTGACGTCTCAGGGGGCTTCTGCACCAGCTCTTTGCGGATGATGTCCAAGCATACATCCATTCCCATCCATCAGTCGCTACTGTGCGACAGATGTGCCTAACCATTGATGTTCTTTCCTCTTGAATGGCCTCAAGTCGACTTCTCTTAAATCCTTCCAAAACTCAGTTTATTTGGCAAGGTGGCCGTCGGCAACTAGATAAAATTGATTTGCTCCAGCTTGCTCAGGTCTTTCCTGAGATAACTTTCTCCCTCACGGTTCCTGACCTGGGTCTCACCCTTGACCAAGAACTTAGTCTTTCTCAACATGTGAACTTGATCTCTCGAAGCTGTTATTACCAGATTCGCCACCTCCGAGTGGTTTCTTGCTCTCTTTCTCATGACGCACTAGTGGTTCTTGTGCATGCTTTCGTTACTAGTCGAATTGACCACTGTTGCTCGATCCTCGTTGGCCTCCCCCTTGGGGTTCTTGGGCGACTAGATCGAGTTCTGCGCTCGGCTGCTAGGCTCATTGGGCGAATTCCCAAATTCGGCTTCGCAATGATATCCAGAACAACAATATTAAATTGTATTAACTGTAAAATATATTTTTAAAAATGGTAACACAACACACAGTGTTCAAACATTTTTAAACGTGTCACATTAACAAATGTATAGATGTAATAAATACAATAATATCAAATCGAAAGTTGAATAGAATATGTGATATATGTAAATATAAGCTTGTTTCTAAATGCTCCAGTAAACCAATTACTGGTTTGCATAATCAGAAAACTTTACAAGCACAGCACTATAAATTAGTTGCTGGTGGTCAAACAGCTTCAAAAGCTGCACCATGGTCAAGACATACTGAGAGGCAGGCCTTTCCAGCATCAATGGATGAGAAGTCGTTAGGCATCTCATTGATCCTTTGGTTGGCTCCACTGTGTGGCGCGGTGGTGAAGGGGCGCTATATCAAGTGCTCATACATACATACATACATACATACATACATACATACATACATACATACATACATACATACATACATACATACATACATACATACATACATACATACATACATACATACATACATACATACATACATACATACATACATACATACATACATACATACATACATACATACATACATACATACATACATACATACATACATACATACATACATACATACATACATACATACATACATACATACATACATACATACATACATACATACATACATACATACATACATACATACATACATACATACATACATACATACATACATACATACATACATACATACATACATACATACATACATACATACATACATACATACATACATACATACATACATACATACATACATACATACATACATACATACATACATACATACATACATACATACATACATACGTGTGAGCGTGCCATTGATGACTCTTGTTAGCGTTTACTGTGTAATAATACAGTTGTAAATAACATATTGCTAACATAATATTATTGCCCTGCGCAGAGAAAGATACTTAAATATTCGCTATATTAAGTGTCCTAATACATACATACATGCATACATTGTACATACAATATTCTGAGCCTACAAATATGGCGGTGAGATTGCCGGCTTCACATTTACTTCATAAACATGCCATGTCCTTTCAATTAACCTATAACACAGTTATCACTAAAAATAAACCCATAAAGCAATTTGTAAATATACCTTTCCGGATTAATGATTTCTTCTGTCATGAAATTAGCGGTGTTCCTGCGAAATTGAAAACATTCTTATTTTATCTTATAATATAAGTTCTACTTTGTTTACGTTGTCCTTCCGAATGTTTGTTTGTCTGTTTCTAAAGGCTCCGAAACGGAACGCTTTAGCGATTTGAAAAATCGCACGAAACGTTATTACGCCACGTCTGTTTCAACGCGACTATTTTCAGCTCGCAATTTTATTTAAACGCTGACATATAGACATTTTAAACTTCAAAATTATGAGCCTACCTTAATAGTTAATACCAATAACGGAGGCCATTAATATGCATATTTTAACCTCGCTTGAGAGGCGTGACGTAAGAGAAATGTTGTCTTACGTCACGCAATTAATTAGGCGCAATCGAAATAAAACACGGGCTCCGTTCCGAAAAATTACGAGCGCTGTAATGGAACACGATCAAGCTTCGTCTACTGTTATATTATTTAGCCCGGGGAACAAATAATAGGCCTATAATATTATAAGGTAGAGATAACCTGTGCGTTACTATAATTTTCAACTCATTATTTACTTTAAATTCCGATATAGACTACGGAAATGTTTAATTTCGACGTGATAAATTATTCAAGCGCCTTAAAATCTATGTGAAGCCCGTTTTCTCGCAACCAATAACGATGCCCATTAATTTCTATTAAGAAATTTCCCAGGGCCATTTTTTAGGTCATCTCAACTAAAAACTCGCCATTGCAACTCTTTGCCGATGCAAAGTTTTTAACGAACGTGCTGATCCAAACTATTTTCAGTTCAAAATTTAATTTCAGTTCCGATATATGGACATTTTTAGTTGATTTTCAAACCCATCAAGCGGCAATGATGGATTACGCTACAGCTACACGGAAGAACGTTCAATAGGTGGTGCAGTAAACGGACATTAAATTGAAATGCGAAGTCGCTTACAAAAACATTAGCCTAAATTCAAATGCTAAACGGGGCAGCACTGCAGGCACAGGTAATTAAATTCAAATACAAGGGGGGACTATTTTTACCTCTACATATCGTTGCCATTCAGATATGTGGACATTTCAAATATTTGAAGCCTTCAGCATATATAGTAAGTAAGTAAGTAGACTTTAGTTGCAACCTTTAAAAATTACGCATGGTTAAACCCGGGCAAAGCCGGGTAAAAAATGGTAGTTTATATGTAAAATGCAATATACGATGCTATTATTATCATTATTATCAGTGTTTTTGCTGTTGTTATGTTTGCTATTGTTAGTGTTATTATTATTGCTGTTGTTACTATTGCTGTTGTTGTTGTTGTTGTTGTTGTTGTTAGTATTATTTTTTCCCCGATGTAAATATGATCCCTCAGGGACTTCAGAGGGCATGAGAACCCGTTCACGCCATCCGCGGACATTTTGTTATAAACGCAGATTTGTCTGGAATGCGCCCTATTCGTCAAGGTCCAAATTGGTAAGCGTACCCTAATGGCCACGGCGTTGAAACGCTGAATCGTCAGTGAAAGGCGTTGAAATAAAGAGGTCGTTTCACGGACGTCCCCCGTAGCGGTGCTCATATTCTGTCCCAGAGCAGAAAGGAAAGTCAAGCCCTCGTTGTTAATCGGGCTAAGGGTTTCGGCAGCCAGAGGAACAAAAAGATGGGTAGCAGACAGTTCACATTATTTTACGTGTTTGCCGGCTGCTGCCCTATCGGCCGCCGCACCCGCCACCCGAGAAGTATCGGGCAGATAAGAAGCGGCTGATGTATCGGTTACTGTCGCGTCCCAGATAAGGCAGCGACCAGCCCGCCACGGAATGAGAGCGAGGCCATACGGTCTCTTGCCATCGGTCCTCGAGAGGCCCACGGGTTACCTAATGGAGTCAAACTGCGATAAATCATGTCGTTCAGAGTCGCGTGTCTGGAGGAACGACCTGGACCCAGAGGGCAGGAGAGCCCGTGCAGGTCATCCGCTGCCAATGAAGAGCCACAAGGGCATCTGTGCGGTTCACAGAGAGGAACCCCAGCCGGAGACCAACCACTACTCTGACTGACTCGTCGTCAAGTCTGAGTCTGCATGAGGTGATAGGGAGAGCAAGCAACCAGTCGCCAGCGTGCGGGGTAGAAACCGCTCTGAGACGCGCCTGATGTAGTGGGTCCTGGAGCCCGGTGTATCGGTCGAAAATGATTCTATCGATCAGAGGTTTCTCCTAAGTTGATTGCTTGTGGGCAAGACTGCTGTCCGGGAGCTGCATTGAATTGATGGTCACCCAGCGGGACAACATCTCACCATATTGTGGGTCGGCAGGGAATGTGTCACCTAGCACTGAGGCGAAAGGTAAGCTGCGGCTGAAGCAAAAAAGGCGGGAAGTGCCAGCGAGGTTACCGATCGAACTCCCAGTCCATCAGCTTTGATGGACAGTGAGGCTTGATGCCATTGACCAGCTGGCAGAGGCAGATTTAGGACCCCAGTCAATCCCGACCGGGTGGTCCGCGCAAGGGCAGCAACGTAATGTGTGAAGAAGTCGCGATGAACTAAGCGAGTATCTTAAAAGGACCAGGGCATCATGCATTCCAATATCCTGTAGTCTCTCAAGCGCCCGCCTCAGCTCTGCCGTACGTGTCTCCAAAACCTCCCAAAGCCCACCAAGAGCGGAGAGCGGAACACCCAAGAGCGATGCCAATTGGGGATTGGGGTATGTGAAGAAATACACAGGGTGATGATTCGCTGCGAGACCAGGGTCATGCGAGATTACCTCACATTTTGAACGGTTAAGTTCCAGTAGTTCACCATCGTCAGCAACTACCTGTGCCTTCCCACCCAATGTAAGATCGTCCAGGTATCCCAGGGTGAGCGGGGATGCCATTGGTAGACGATGCAGGGATCGCTCCCGAGCCGGACCTGGTCCGTCACCCATCCCTTCAAGTAAAACTTCTCAAACATATGCCTAAAGGAGCCAGACACAGCGTTGGCAGATTGCTGACGACTGTTATCGGCCGCATCCTGTCAGACCCACTCCATTGGTAGCACTTGCTCACTTTTTGGGCCCTTACGCTCTCAGAGCCTGTTAGAGGTGGCAAACGCCACAGCCTCACTGCTGAGATTAAAACACGGGCGGATGAATTCTTCTCCACTGTGTCCCTTAAGGTTCCGGTCCTTTTGGGCCCGCAGGAGAGCCTGGCCATTGAGGGGGAAAAGGAGGTTGGTACCAAGCAAAGGACAAACGATTGCTGCAGCAGTCGCAGCAAAACTCGATGATGGTAAGAAACCGCTTAAAGTCACGGAGACAGGGGTACTATCCCGCATCCGAGCCTTTCCGGCGGGATCCTCTGGGGGTCCGATGGTCTCCGCCCCAAACACCTGTTGGAAATGGTAAACCATTCGGGTGCCGAACTGCTCTCGGCGATCACGGTCCTGGTTGCTTGCTGGCACATGCACCCCTAAGATTCGTGCTACTCTTTTCGGAGGCACACTCTTTGATCTGCGCAAAAGGGCGGGAGGTCTGCGCTCTATAGTTATTTGCTATATCTGGCGTAGGCTAGTCGCCAAATGCGCAAACGCTTTTGCGGCACCTCAGGTTGCGACTTACTTGTCCCCTAAGCAGGTGGGTGTGGGCGTGGCCGGCGGTTGTGAGCCATGAACAATGGCTCTATGATGGTGAAATTATACTTTTCTAATGCTTTCAACCCATGTTGGGAACAATGGCATCCCCGCTCACCCTGGGATACCTGGACGATCTTACATTGGGTGGGAAGGCACAGGTAGTTGCTGACGATGGTGAACTACTGGAACTTAACCGTTCAAAATGTGAGGTAATCTCGCATGACCCTGGTCTCACAGCGAATCATCACCCTGTGTATTTCTTCACATACCCCAATCCCCAATTGGCATCGCTCTTGGGTGCTCCGCTCTCCGCTCTTGGTGGGCTTTGGGAGGTTTTGGAGACACGTACGGCAGAGCTGAGGCGGGCGCTTGAGAGACTACAGGATATTGGAATGCATGATGCCCTGGTCCTTTTAAGATACTCGCTTAGTTCATCGCGACTTCTTCACACATTACGTTGCTGCCCTTGCGCGGACCACCCGTGAAGGGTCCGTTGCGGCGCCTGATCAGACGACGAGGGAGGCGGGCACCACCAATGGAAGTCTGTGGGAGCCAGGGCATGGGTTATTCCTGGCAGTTTTTATGATGTAATTTCCACTCGGAAAAACAAACCGCGTAGATTCCCTTGGCCTTCTGTTGGGACCGCGAAGGAGAGAAAGAGAG